>PVKS010007367.1:0-73357 GCA_004027875.1 Aplodontia rufa
TTCTTCTGGGGGAAACAGCAACATGGGGAACCCAAGCTGGGCATCCATGACATGGCATTAGCCCTAATTAATTAAGTATATATACATTTGTTCTTGAATGTTTGATAATGTTTCCCCCTCAATTGTAACTCTATATCATCTAACAAAGAAAAAAAAAGTATTTTTTAAAGGGCTGGGGATGTAGCTCCGTGATTGAGTGCTTGCCTAGCATGCACAAGACATGGGTTCCATCCTTAGCTCTGCAAAAAAATTTAAAAAGATTTTATTTTTGGGGTGTGCTTAATCACTGAGTCACATCCCCAGCCCTTTTTTTACATTTTATTTTGAGACAGGGTCTCACTAAGTTGCTTAGGGCCTCACTAAGTTGCTGAGGCTGGCTTTAAACCTGTGATCCTCCTGCCTCAGCCTCCAAACTGCTGGGATTATGGGTGTGTGTGTGCCACTGTGCTTGGCAAAAAAGAATTTTTTTTTCATTTGGTTTTTTTCTTTTCCAACATTTAGCTGTGTATGTGGTGCTGAGATTTGAACCCAAATCCTTGCGCATGCCAGGCAAGCGCTCTACTGCTGAGCTGCTGCTCCAGCCCAAGAAAAACATTTTAAAAAGCCATTAATAACCAAATCATGTTTAGCTGTGTACTAAATATACTGTCTGGGATATGCCCTAAAATATCATTTCAAAAGCATTTAATACTTTTGTGATAAGCACAATCCTACACTCAGGACACACTTTCCTTGTACTTAAGAAGCTTATAGTCTAGCAGCAACATCTAAATGGCTCACATATACCAGAGTTAAACAAAATATGGCTAAATTATAATGTACAACATTAGTCATACTGGCCATATTGATGACATTTCAGAACTGTTATAAATTCCTTCTAATTCTTATCTACAAGTCTGCAGTGATATAATTGAGCACATAGGTTATAAAATCACAAAGTTTCATTTAGAACTAGGATTATGAAGATCATTTAGTCAACATTTCTATCCTACAGATGAAGCCATACAAGTTAAACGGTCCCAACTCTTGTTTTCAAATATTAAGACCAGGAGCAATGTAAAAGACCATTTATAATAGTGGTCTAGCTGCAAAGAAACTTTATCAGATAAAAGAAGACAATAACATTACCTCTTTCATAGGACTAACTTTAATCTGCCTTGCAAAAACAAACATATACATGTAGATACACAGGTTATATTTTTTCAAACTGTTTACTTGTTATCAATTTATTTCTTCATGAGAAATGCAAATGTCTAGCCAACTAGAGAAAGTGCTAGGGTAAACAAACAAGGGGAAGAGTATGGTAAAACAATTATTTAACTCAAATATGTAATGAGTAAGCAAATATTCAATGACTAAACTAATCCCTTTCCACAACAAAGATATACCTGCTCAGAAAACAGACAAGTCACAAATCTCTCTCCTAATAAACTGGCTGCCCAATTCCTCGTGCTTTGGGATTCCCCTTACTTTCTTTTCTTTTTTATTTTTTTTCTTCTTTTAGGTACTGGGACTTGAATTCAGTGGGACTTTACCACTGAACTTTTTATTTATTTTTGAGACAGGAATCTTGCTTTTTATTTTTGACAGCTAAATTGCTCAGGGCCTCACTGTTATTGGGGTTGACATTGAATCTGTGATCCTCCTGCCTTAGCCTCCCAAATCTCTGGGATTACAGTCATAGGACACTGTGCCAAGAATTCCTTTGCTATCTTCTGAGTCAACCACTATCCCCCTGTTTATACAAAAGATGGTACAATAAAATTAATAACCACATTTCAGAACTATCTTCCTGAGATTATTCGTAGAATATACCAATTAGCAAATTTTACCATTCTCTCAAATCTTCAGATAATTTTTACTAACAAAAGAATGGCTTTTGGGCTGGAGAGGCAACTCAGCAGTAGCACACTTGCCTGGCATGTGTAAGGACCCAGATCGAACCCCAGCACCATATCTACAATTAAATGTCAGAAAAACAAAAACCAGATGAAAATATAAATAAAATTAACTCTCTCTTAAAGAAAAAAAGCTTTAACTAATTTAACTCTTAGAAAAAAAATATTATTCCATCCCTAATAGATCTTACAGGATACTTCACTTATATCATCTTGTACCAACCCAACAATTTAAAGTGAAATTAAATCTACAATTTTCTTTTCTTTTTTTGATACTGGGTATTGAACTCAGGGTACTTGAACACTGAGCTACAACTCTAACCCTAAAACTACAATTTTCTAATGTAGTTCAACACAAACATGTTATAGGCTTCATATTCAACATCTGATCTAAATATTAGTCAAAATATTAAATAACTCTTGAGCGGAACTTACAGCAGTAGTCCCACATTAATTAAAACTACAAGTTCAGGATCTTGTTAGGTTGCCACACTAGCCTTGAAGCTTCAAACGATCCTCCTGCATTAGCCTTCCTAAGAAGTTGGAACTACAGGTGTACACCTCTGTCCCTACATAACTACAAATTTAATGCTGCAATCACTTCTGGTCCATAAAGCCTAAAAGAAGAATAACATTATTAGAAATAATAGCTCTTGAATAGGTAAAAAGAAATATATCCTAATTAGTCTAGAATTGGTTCAGGGCTTTTTTAAAAAAATATAATTAAAAAGACAAGTTTTAATTCTATATTGCAAAATTCCCAGTGGAAAAGTATGGTATTTTAATCACTCAACTCAGAATTTTTATTCTTACAAGTTTTGCTGTTGCTGGATGCAATGGCATATGCTTGAACTGAAACATCTATTTATAGAGGATCCCAAAATCCTAACTACATAGAGATTGTATATATTAAATACATATTTTAAATATATAAAAACATAATTCATTAACATTTTAAAATCTCCTCCTCAAACTATTCATCACTACAAAAATAGAATTTTTCTCCAATTTAGAAAATTCAGTCTCTCAGCCTTAGCGCCATCTTCTTGGAATCCTCTGTGCCATGAAGGCCAAGTGGAGGAAGAAGCAAATGAGCAGGCTGAAGCTCAAAAGAAGAAAGATGAGGCAGAGGTCCATGTAAACTAGCTTGTGCACCATGGAGACCAAAGGAGTAGAAATAAGGAATGCTGGAGACCTGGGACGTTGATACAAGCCGTTGGACTGCCCGCTACTGTCCAGACTTTGTCTTGGTGGAACGACATCCCATCTCCAAGACTACCTACCACTGAGAGAAGACCCTCCTTGCTTGGTCATAACAATCCCTGTTGGTCCTTTGCTCAGGACCTTTGGCATTCTGGACTAGTTCGTTTCTCAGTTGTGGCCACTGTAACACATGTACAACAAATCATCTGTTTTAGCTGAAGAATTAAAAAATAGAAAGAAAAATTTTAATAATAAATACTTCTCCCCTTGCCCAAAGGAGAGCCATAAATCCAAAAAGTCTAACCAGCTCAGATCAGGAAATACTAAAATTACTTTTTTTTTTTTTGAGATGAGTTCTTGCTATGCTTCCTAAGCTAGCATCAAATTTCTGGGCTCAAGTGATCCTCCTACCTCAGCCTCGTGAGTAGCTGGGACTACAGACATAGCTATCAGGCCTAGCTCTGAAATTATCTTTGAAAACGAGATATGCATACATGGCACATTATCAACTAATGTCAGCTGAATTAACTTGAGATAAGAAAAAAAAATCACCAAAGAAATGTTTCCGCCATAAAAGTACAGAAAAAGGTGTGGCAGCCAGTGGAGGCTTGAAATTTTAGCTGCTTGGGTAGCTGAGGCAAGGGGTTTGCAAGTTCCAGGTGGGCCTGAACAACTTAATGACAACCACTCACCACACTCTAAATAAAATAAATAGGCTGGGAATGTATCTCAGTGGCACAGTGCTTGCCTAGCATGTATGAGGTCCTAGGTCCAATCGCCTCTCTAATACTGAAGGAGAAAAAAAATACAGAACAGATGACTTGTTTACAACTGTTCTAAAGGCTTTCAAAAAGATGAAGCTCTGGTCCTTGAATAGTTGAAGTCAACTCTTAACCCATCTTAGGTAGACCTGCCAGCCTATGGTACATTATTTATCAGATAGAAATCAGATAGGGACTATGTAAGGTATACTACATGAAAATGAAAAACAAAATGGAAAAAAAATCAATGTCTCAGTATTTTCCCATTAAATGACAGGTTGTTGTTGTTGTTTTTTTTTTAAGAGAGAGAGGGACAGTGAGAGAGAAAGAATCAATTTCATTTTCATTTAGTTTTTCATATGGCTTCGTTGCTCTAACACTCTGCTGTGTAGGTGGCGCTGGGGTTTGAAACCACATCTTTGTGGATGTCAGGCAAGCACCACAACCATGTATCCACTGCTCCAGCTCCAACAGTTTTTGTTTTTAATCACAAAACATAAATATGAATTCCCCATGAGAAGTAAATTTTTATTTATATTCAATAACTGGAGTTGACAATGTAAAGAAATAAATTTTCGTTAAAAATAAGAATATCTGGGAGCTGGAGCGTTGGTGTAGCAGTTATGGCACTTGCCTAGCATGCTCAAGGATGCAGGTTCAAACCCCACCACCATGTACACAACTAACTGTCAGAGCAATGAAGGCATGAAAAACTAAATAAAATTGATTATCTCTTCCTCTCTCTCACTGTCCCTCTCTTTATTAAAAAAAAAAAAAAGCAAAAACAAAAAACAGGTAAATTTTTTTAAAAGGTAGGGCTTTTTTGTTGTTTTGTTTTTTTTTTTTAATAAGAATATCTGCAGTGGAGCAGTGGCTCAGGGGTTGTGACACTTGCCTGGCATGCACAAGGACTTGTGTTCAAAACCCAGCACCATGTATACAATGACTGTTGGAGCAATGAAAGAAACATGAAAAACTAAATAAAATTGATTCTCTCTTTAAAAAAAATAAAGATAATCTGCACAGGCACAGTGGAACCACCTATCATCCCAGCAAAACAGGAGGCCAAGGGAAGAGAATCACAAGTTCAAGGCCAGCCTCAGCAATTTAGTGAGGCACTAAGCAACTTAGTGAGACCCTGTCTCAAAATTTAAAAAGGCCTGGGGATGAAGATCAGTGGTAAAGTGCCTCTGGGATCAACCCCCAATACCAAAAAATAAAAATAAGGTATCTGGAAATCGGCTGGAAAGTAGTTAGTATTTTAGTACTTAGATACAATTAACAACCACAGAAACTAAATTCCAGGTGGTCTTATGTGGACTCCCAGTGATTACAGTCTCAATAAAACTAGACTAGAAGGATGCAGTAAGGGACAAGAAATAAAATTATTCTTAGAAGTCTAAAATCAAATGTAAAATGTTAACAATAGATAACAAAAAAATCAAATAATGGTAATAAAATATACTAATTTGTTGTATATTTCCATATATAGATATGGAAAAAGTTTTGTGGAAAAAAATCAGTCCTACCTTTCTAACCAAATATAAATGTTCCTTTGCAATGAAATTACTTACTTAAAATACAGATTAGGAAAGGAGAAAAACAGGAGAATAAGAACGACTCAGAAGTATAAGATAAAGGGAATCTGAAAATAGTCATTACAAATTTTATGGTCATGAAAAAGTGCTTATGGCTGTAATTTCTATGATTTGCCTTCAAGTTTTAAAATTTACTTTAATTCACATTTTAACAATAGGAAGAATATTTTCTGGGAGGGGGAATATTAAATCTGGGACAATCGGAAGTCTCAAATGTGTAAGGTCAGTTTAACTAAGCAGGAAGAAAACAGATTTGCTTTAGGTCATTTGGCAAACAAAAGAAAATTCCTAATGACAGAATTCTGTCATGTTGGCTAATCACCTAACATTTATATCAGGGATGTAGCATGTGTCTTTTTTTGTACCAGGGACTGAAACCAGAGGTACTTAACCTCTAAGCCACATCCCCAGACCTTTTTTTATTGTTTTATTTTGAGAAAGGGTCTTGCTAAATTGCTTAGGGCCTTGCTAAATTGCTGAGGCTGCCTCTAAACTTGCAATCTGCCTGCCTCTGCCTCTTGAGCCACTGGAATTACGGGCATGTACTACCATGCCTGGCTAGCATGTGTCCCTTCCTACTGTTTGATAGCTGTTCTCTATTCTTTTTTGGGGGGGTTGTTTGTTTGTTTGTTGTTTTTTTTGGTATGAGGTATTGAACTCAAAGTAGTTGAGTAGTTGAATCACTGAGCTACATGCCTGGTCCTTTTTTTTTTTTTTTTTTTTGAGACAGGGTCTAGCTATATTGCTTAGGGGCTCACTAAATTGCTGAGGTTGGCTTTGAACTTGTGATCCTCCTTTCTCAGCCTACCTAAGTCACTGGCATTACAGACATGTGCCACTGTGCTTGGACTTATCAACCTTTTTTTCTTTTTAAGAAAGAGAATCAATTTCATTTATTTTTTCATGTGCTTTTGTTGCTCAGACACTTTGTTGTATACATGGTGCTGGGGTTCAAACCCGCATCCCTGAGCATGCTAGGCAGGTGCTATAACTGCTGAGCACTGCTCCAGCCACATCATTAATTTTTTTTTAAGAGAGGGACAGTAAAAGAGAGAGAAAGAAAGAATAAATTTTATTTAGTTTTTCATGTGGCTTTCCTTGCTCCAAAACTTTACCATTTTACCCTTTTAAACCTTTTGAATTTTGAACCATGTAATAATACCAACTATTCATAAAATTTAAAAAAAACATAAATAACTAGGTACTTGCAAATTACTGAAAAGAATTAGTAACATATGTAATGAAGTAATAATATTTCAGAATGATCTGTATTTTTTCCATAACCCAACACTTCTAAGAACTGATTTATATATTTATCAGTCTTTCTTTATGAAATTAAAGTATTTGTTTTCCGTATTTGAACACACAAATATTTTAAAAACATTTAATTACAAAAGTATTAACATTTTATAAGATAAAATCTATTTTTTTAAAGAGAGAGAGGGACAGTGAGAGAGAGAGAATAAATTTTATTTAGTTTTTCATGTGGCTTTCATTGTTCTGACACTTTATCATGTACATGGTGCTTGGGTATGAACCTATGTCCTCGTGCATGCCAGGCAAGCACTGTAACCACTAAGCCAACACTCCAGCCCCCCACAAAATGCAGACAGCTCAATCCAATCATATTACCTAAAAACAGTAAAGAATAAATAACTGTCAGCTTTAACATTAAAATGTAAAATGTAAATCCTCCATTCAATTAAGCTTGCCATAAAGTAAAAGACAAGGAAAGTAAAAGAGAGAAACTAGGATTAAATACAAAACAGTTAAAATGTTATCACCTACAACATATAAACAACATCTTCAAATCAAAACTACAAAGAAGGGGCTGGAGTGGTGGCTCGGTGGATATGGCACTTGCCCAGCATGCGCAAGTACACCAGTTTGAACAGCAACCCACGTACACAACTGAGTGTCAGAGCAACTAAAGTCATGTGAAAAACTCAATAAAAATTGATTCTCTCTCACTGTCTTCTCTTTAAAAAAAAAAAAAAACTACAAAGAAATTTCCAGTTGAAAAGCAAACAAAGAATAAATAATTCAAAGAACTATAACAAAAAAAAAAAAGTTCAACCTCACTGATACAAATCTGAAATACTCCAATTTAAGTTTTAGATTTGGAAGGATTCTGGATTTTCAGGTTAGGGATGATCAACCAGTGAAATCTATGCAAATATTCAAAAATCTGAAATATATATGGAATCAGAATTTCAAATAAGGGTTACTCAACCTGTAGTGCTAAAACAAGGTACCATTTATGGCCTACTGGTTTTGCAAAAATCAAATCTGATAAGCCAAGCATGGTGGCATGTGAATCTACAGTTCCAGCTAATAGGTAGGATTGCTTGAGCCAAAGGAGTTTGAGGACAACCTAGGCAACACTGTGAGCCTGATTCAAACAAAAAACAAAAAACAAAAAACCTGATAATATCCAATGTTGGCAAGAATATGAGTAAAATGGGGCTGGAGCAGTGGCTCAGTGGTTATAGTCCTTGCACGGCATGCACAAGTACATGGGTTCAAACCCCAGCAACCCATGTACACAACTAAGTGTCAGAGCAACTAAAGCCATGTGAAAAAACACAATAAAAATTGATTCTGTCTCTCTCTCTCTCTCTCACTGTCCTTCTCTCTTAAAAAAAAAAAAAAGGAATATGAGTAAAATGCCCTTTCATAACCTGTTAATGCAAACTGGGTCAGACTTTTTTTTTGGTAACAGGAACTGAATCCAGGGGCACTTCACCATTGAGTTACCTGCCCAGCCCTTTCTATTTTTATTTTGAGACAGGGTCTTGCTGAGTTACATAGGGCCTCCCTGAATTGCTGAGGCTGCCTTTGAACTTGTGAAGCTACTGCCTTAGCCTCCTAAGGTGCTGGGATTACAGAAGTGCACCACTGTGCCTAGCTGGGACAGATTTTTTGAGATAATTTAACAGCATGGAATTTTTACCTATTAAAAAAATATAAGCAGGAGCAGGCCACAGTGGCGCACACCTGTAATCTCAGCAATTTAGAAGGCTGATACAGGAGGATACCTTAGTTCAAGACCAGCCTCAGCAACATAGTGAGGCCCTTAAGCAACTCAGTTGAGACCCTGTCTAAAAATAAAAGGGCTGAGGATTTGGCTTACTGGTTCAATCCCAAAAAACAAAATAAGTACAAAAAAAAAAAAAAAGTAAGCCAGGTGCAGGGGTACACACCTGTAATCCCAGCAGCAGGAAGAGGCAGGAGGGTGGCAAGTTCAAAGCCAGCCTCAGCAATTTAGTGAGGCCTAAGCAACTTAGCAAGATCCTGTGTCCAAAAAAGAAAAAAAAAAAAAGTGCTGGGACTGTGGCTCAGTTAAGCACCCCTGGGTTCAATACTTCATGTAAAAACATAAATAAAAATAAAAAGCGTTGGTGTTATGATTTGAATGTGAGGTATATCCCCCAAAAGCTCAAGTGTGAGAACATGTAAGTTTTAAGAAGTTGTAAGAATCCTCTGACAGGGATTAACAGGGTGGTAACTGAAAGCAGGAGGAATGCAGCTCAAGGGAATGGGTCCCTGGGGGCATGCCTTTGGGGTATATATTTTGTATCTGGCAAGTGGAGTCTCTGCTTCTTGGTGCAATGCCCTGAGCCACATTCCTCTACCACATTCTTCTGCCATGATGTTCTGCCTCATTTCAGGCTCTGAGGAATGATGTCTGCTGTCTATAGACTGAGACCTTTAAAACTGTGAGCTCCCAAATGAATTTTTCCTCCTCTAAAATTGTTCTTGTCAGGTCTTTTGGTAACAGCAGTGAAAAACTGACTAAAAGAGTTAACGATGTGGCTTAGTGGTTAAATGCCCCGGGTTCAATCTGTGGAACCAAAAAAAAAAAAAAAAAAAATGTAAAGGCATATAGCCTTTGACTCGCAAATTCCAATTCTATTCCTAGGAACTTACTCTGCAAAAATATTTGTAATATATGTAAAGATAGACAAACATGTTCCTTGAAGATTAGCTTATAAAAGAGAAAAACTAGAAATAAACTGAGCTTTCATCAATAACAGAATTCTTAAAAACAAACAACTGTTGAACTGCTAATTCATACTGCAGGATACTAATGCAGGAATGTAGATCTCTACATCCTACAATGAAAAAGCCAGCACAGAACAAGATAAATGTTTATTGAATGAATGAAAATAAATAGACCTATTTCTTTAAAGGGGTGGGAGGTGCATGATATCTACATGTATAAATACATACATACATAAAGGTCTTGAAGGAGGAACACCAAACTGTTTAATATGGTTACCTCTGAAGAAAGGAATGGAATTGGGATAAAGGGAAGGGATCTAGGATGGAAGGGTTGAAAGGTACTTTTACTCTTTAATTACTATATTTTCTAAATGGTTTATAACCAATGTATATTTATGCATTGCTTTATGTTTAGACATGCATTTTTTTTTAAAGAGAGAGGGACAGTGAGAGAGACAGAGAAAGAAACAACTTTATTTAGTTTTTCACATGGCCTTAGTTGCTCCAACACTTAGTTGTATACGTGGTGCTGGGGTTTGAACCCAGGTCCTCGTGCTTGCCAGGCAAGCGCCAAAACCGCTGAGCCACAGCTCCAGCCCCATAGACACGCATTTTTCACATGAATATAATTCTTAATTTTAAAAGCAAAAAGAAAACTATGAAAATGAAAAAATTTTTGGAAATCTCTAAAGGTTCTATTCCATACTAAAGCACCTACCAGAGTAGAATCCAAAAACAAGATGGACTATTACGTTTACAATGCAAAAACACTGGGCGCTATACTCAGATCTTATTATGTCGTTTAATGGATCCTTACAAAAGCCATTCTTCACAAAATATAGTTTCTTAAACCCATATCATAATGATCATCCTCCTCTGCATATCTGTGTATCTCCCTCTTATAGCACCTAAAATAGAACACAATACTCCAGATGTGGTGTGGTCTGGTCTGCAACACTTCCTATAATGTGGGCATTTTACAATGAACACACCTACACCTTTTATTAGCAAAAATTCGTGGCTTTGCACTTTCCAGAATTTCATTTCCAAAGCTTTTCTTAAAGTTGGAAACAAAAGCAACCTACTTCTATTTTCAAGTTTCCAAAATAATGTTAAAAAGGCTAAGCCAAAAATGGACATTAGGCTCTAATTTTAGCTTGGTTCTACAAAACTTTCTCAAAGATTTCAGTCAGGATGCACTTTATCAACAAATCAACAAGAATTACAAAACATAGTCCTTAGCCATAAAAAATGATTTTAATTAAATGGATCAATTATAAATAGTATAAAAAATTTATGTCCTTTTTATGTAGTACTCTCTCTATATAAAACAGAATGGTGCTATGTAAAATGAGATAAAGCTCCTGGTAGAGTGATCAGCATGTGATTAGTGCTCAAAAATATAAATTTCTTCGCTTCAGAGCTCATATGCTTGGCTAAGAACAATGTGTCAAAAGGACTGCTGATAAGGCTGGGGGTGTAGCTGGTGGTAGCTAGCATTTATGAGGCCCTGGATTCAATTCCCAGCATCCTAAAAAAAAAAAAAAAAAGACTGCTAATGAGCTGGGTGAAGTGGCACTTGCCTGTAATCCCAGCAGCTCAGGAGGCAGAGGCAGAAGGATCACAAATTCAAAGTCAGCCTCAGTAATCTAGCAACACAGCAAAACCCTGTCTCAAAATAAAAAATAAAAAGGGCAGGGGATGTGGCTTGGTGGTTAAGCGCCCCTGTGTTCAATCCCTGATAGCAAAAAAAAAAAAAAAAGACTGCTAATGAAATGAAATGCTGTGGGAGAACTATTATGCTAAGGATAAAAAAATATAAAACTTTACTTTTGGAATTGGACTTTTAAAAATATTTTAGGTATAATTTTTTACATACTGAAAAGATCAATTAGACCAATTATGTTAAAGACATATGGGGAAAATAAAAGAAAATTTAAAAATTAAAATAATGACACATGAAGAAACTCCTACTTGAGGTAATACTTGTTTGAAGTCAGTATCCATTTTCAAAATATTTGAGCACTGGGGCTGGAGCAGAGGCTGAAATGTTAGAGCGCTTGAATGGCATGCTCAAGGATCTGAGTTCAAACCCCAGCATCATGTACATAAGCTAAGTGTCAGAAAAACAAAAACCAGATGAAAAAAATAGATTTGATTCACTCACTCTCTCAAAAAAAAAAATATTTAGGGGCTGGAGTGGTGGCTCGGTGGTTACTGCACTTGCCTGGCATGCGCAAGTACACGGGTTCAAACCCCAGCACCCACGTATACAACTAAGTGTCAGAGCAACGAAAGCCATGTGAAAAAACTCAATAAAAATTGATTCTCTCTGTCTCTCTCTCTCTCTTGCTGTCCCTCTCTCTCTTATAAAAAAAAAAAAATTTAAAGAAAATTTGAGTATTTATTATGTTCTAACACCAGGCTTACATAACCAGAATGTGCTTACATAACCAGAATGTGATGATTAAGCTACTATGATAAACAAGATAAGACACAAAAGAAAGTTTTAAAGGGAGTGTGCCATATGTTTGTTATTTTTTATTAATTTATTGGTACTGGGCATTGAACCCAGAGGCGCTTAACCACTGAGCCACATCCCTAGCTTTTTTTTTTTTTTTTTTTTTTAGGGCTGAGGACCTAACTCCGGGCCTTGCGCATGCTAGGCAAGTGCTCTGCCACTGAGCTAAATCTCCAACCCCTCCCCAGCAATTTTTATTTTTTGAGAAATGGTCTAAGTTGCTGCAGCTGGCTTTGAACTTGTGATCCTCCTTCCTCAGCCTCTTGAGTCACTGGGATTACAGGTGTGCACTACAGCACCCCACTGTGTGTGCAATATTTTATAAGGAAATCTTTGCACTTGAACAAAAAATTTGAAAGAGAAAAAAATATCAGTTAAAATTTGTAAGTTATCCATTTAAGTATCCTCAATTGTGGGCCAATAGGGGATTTAGAGTCTGAAGACCAGGATTCAAGTCTTATGTATGAAAATAATGTACAGAGGGCTGGAGTGGTGGCTCAGCAGTTACAGCACTTTCGTGGAATGTGCTAGGATGTGGGTTCAAACCCCAGCACCACATATACAATAAAGTGTTGGAGCAACGAAAGTCACATGAAAAAACAATAAAATTGATTCTTTCTCTCTCTCTCACTGTCCCTCTCTCTTAAAAAAAAAAAAGACTGTACGAAAAATATAATATACAGAGTAACAAAACAGAATTACAAATACAATTCTACTGGAAATTCAGGGGGTAACAAGATTTCCTGCAAGAATGGGTTTAAAGGATTATCGGTATCCTAATATACACAGATAGGAAAAGGTACAATGTTTATTGTATACCTACTATACATGACAGACCCCGTGTTAAATACTTCCAGATAGTTTCTACGTAATTCTTATGACTCTGTGGTTGTCATTTTATGATTACACTAACACTTAGAGATGTTAGGTATTTGCCTCTAAAGCAAATAACTGCAGAGCCAAGAACAGGATAACCAACTCTGACTGAAATCCTCTGACTTTTCCATTATAACATTCTAACTTTTCCAGGGATTTAAAAAAGGGGGAAAGACAATTAGGACTCAAATAATGTTGAGCCCAACATCATAATTTAAAAACTGGAATTCAACTTACTGCTATGTAATAATTTGCAATTCATTAGCTAAGTCAGTATTTTTTTTAAGAGAGAAAGAGAATCAATTTTATTTATTTTTTTATCTGGCCTTTGTTTCTCTGACACTCAGTTGTGCATGTTATGCTGGGGTTCGAACCCAGGTCCTCAAGCATGCCAGTCAAGCGTTCCAACTGCTGAGCCCGCTCCAGCCCCTAGCTGAGTAGTATAAAGCAAAGTTTCTTAAACTTTTCTCTAGGATAGAAAAAACTAAACACACCCCCGGGGGTTCCTTTAGCATGAAATTGCTTTTGAAGTCTCTGAATTTTACCTCAGAAATTAATGTGTATATGGGTTACCAATTGAACTGGGTGCAATGTGGGGAGAGATGGATAGGAGGTGGATGGGGAAGAGGGTTAGAAGCGTAAAGGGGGGACATATGATGTGTGCATTATGAAAGTGTAACAAACCCCTTCAATATGTAAAACTATAATGAAAACAATGACAAATGAAAAGAAATTAATGTGTATATTACAGTCTCCATATCATCTTTTTTTAAGAATTAATTTGAGGGTGGAGCTGTGGCTCAATGGTTCAAATGCTTGTCTGGCATGTGCAAAGACCTGGGTTCAAACCCCAGCACCACATACACAATTAAGTGTCAGAGAAACAAAAAAAGCCAGATGAAAAAAGGAATAAAATTGATTTTCTCTTTCTCCTCCTCTCTCTTTAAAAAAAAAAAAAAGAAAGAAAAGAAAAGAAAGAAATGGGGCTGGAGTGGTGGCTCAGTGGTTAAAACCTTTGCCTAGCATGCACAAGGACGCGGGTCGAACCCCAGCATCACATACACAATGAAGTGTTGGAGGAATGAAAGCCACGTGAGAAACTAAATAAAATTGATTTCCTCTTTCTCACACCATCCCTGTCTTTAAAAAAATTAATTTTTATTCATCTGATTTTTGTTTTTCAAACACTTAGTTGTGCATGTGGTGCTGGTGTTCAAACCTAGATCCTCGAACATGCCAGCCAAGCACTATAATCACTGAGCCACCACTCAGCCCATCTTTTTGTTTTAATATAAGAATAATGTTATACAAGTCTTTAAGTGAAACTTATAAGAATTCCATATGTGTGGCATGTGGGCAAAGGTTCATCTTGGCACAATGTGGCATTTTTCTAATGGTCCAAATACTCCAGTTTGAAAAGCACAGGTCACAGGGCAAAAAGCTATTTCTTCATTAGTCAAGAACCAATGGTCTACGCTAAGGATTATTAAGCACTGAATAGAACTCAAGTTAATTACTGATTTTATCTTTATTTGCAAGAAAACAATCCTGATCCACATAGACAAACACCCTTTGCTCCACATCACCACAAAAATAAAGAACCTCTGCAATGATGGGGATGTATTTCAATAGATCCTGTGAGTCCCTTAAAAATCACTGTAAGAAACTGAGTCCTAGACTTAGAAATGTGAAATAAATTAAGCAAAAAATTTTTATTATTCTTGTCAATGCTCCCTCTATTAAAAGGTAATCCACAAACCAGGTCCTTGGTGGGAAACATCCATAATCCCAGTTACTTGGGAAACTGAAGCAGGAGGATTGTAAATTCAAGGACAGCCTGGGTAATTTAGCAAGACCCTGTCTCAAATCTTAAAAAGAGGGATGGGAATGTAGCTCACTACAAAAGGTCTCTGGTTCAAACTCCAGTACTGCCAGAGGAGTGGTGGTGAAGTAATCAACAGAAGCCTTAAAATTTTTCCAAAGTGCTTTCAAATGCATTATTTTATTCAACTTCATAGCCCACCTGCAGACTGAAACAATAACAAGCCTTAGCCCCATTTTACAGAACAAGAAACCAGAGCTAAAGGTCCAGTAAGTAGCTCTTCCGAGACTGTAATCAGTAGCAAAGAGAATCTTAAATACAGGCAACCTGATTTCAAGCTTACTGATCTAAGAAAAACTGCATATCTTTTTGTAAATTTTTTAAAGTGTTTTTCAAAGTGCAACATAAAGCACATCAATAGTGCCCATGCAGTAAGTAACTGATAAACTCAATTTCACCCACTGAAAAAGAGGCTGAACACAATTATATAAGAGGAATACAGGATACTATTCCCGTCTCTTTTGATATATTCCTAATACTGTTTTCTTTCCCTCTCCCTGCCCCAGTACTGGGGCTTGAACCCAGGGCCTCACCAGTGCTAGGCAAATGCTCTACATTCTCAGCCCCCTAATACTAGTTTTTACAACAAGGAAGAAAACTAGGAAATGGAATATTGGGAGATAAACACAGGTTAAAAATTCTACAATTTAAAAAAAAACAATAAAAAATTCTACAATAATGATAATGATGATGATAACGACAACGACATCCAAATTCAAGGGTTTTGTTTTTAGGATTTTTACCTAACATACTGTTATGGTTTTCTTCCTGGTCTTTCCCATCACTGTACATTAATTTCTTTCCTGTTGGACACAATCTACATCCTCCAAAAACTATGGGAAAATGATTTGAACATCTTCTTCCTAAAATAAGACCTACAGAATGTGCCATAATAAAGGGAAAATGGGCTTTTAGGCGGTTTTCCTGTCTAGTAAAATGTCAGTGCAACACTTGCCAACACTACAGACAAAAAGAAAAATATTTAATTAGATTTACTGTGAAAACAGATTTACAGCATTTTAAAAAACCTACATCTTAATTTCTGTGGCATCAACTTTTTGAAGCATTCTATGAACTTTATAACAAAGGAAGGAAAATAAGTGTGAGGATCACAACCTACGAATCTGGGTGGAACAAAGACTTCTCCTTTCATTATGCAGAGAATCAAGTTGCCAAAAAATGCTCCTCTCAGAAACCATGCGTGGTTACTAATGGCACGTCTGGATACAGAGGGAAAAATCATCTGTTCAAACGCTCAGCCTACCCTAGCCCCCGCCCCTTTAGTCAAAGGCCTCTCCCCAGAACTGGAGCCCCGGTCTTTTTCTCCCCAATATAGGGAAGTGGCTTAATCCTATAAATTCTACAACCTCTCCATTCTACGCAGGCGCCCCTCGGGACAATTCTCATTCCAAATCCAGGCTCTGCACCACTCTGAGACATCACCACCCCCCAAGAAAAAAGCCTGCTCTTACTGATCGTTGACGTCAGAAAGTCCAGACCCTGCCGCGCTGGGCTGCCCCGTGCCGCCGCCGGGCCCCCAGCACCGCCGCTCCCTCCCCGCCCCCAGGCCAAGGCGTGCCCAGACAGGGACGCGAGCGCTCCCCACGGTTCTGGCATCCGCTCCGAGTAACCGCGAGGAAGAAGCAGCGCAGTCTTCCCCGTGCTCCTCCGCAGCAGCTAGGTAGCACGAACCCTGTGCTCGGTTGCTGCTCTTTCCGGCGCGGGGGGCTTCGCTCTGCCCCCAGGATCGCGCTGGCAGAGGGGGAAAGGTGTGGTCTTGGAGCTGCAGCTTCGAACCGGGGCCCGGCAGTTCTCAGATCCTCATTCTGCGGCGCCCGGGCCTCTCCCGCGTCCTGTCTCCACCCAGGCACCACCACCCAAACCTGCCCAAGACCCTCCTCACTGTGCACGAACGCCGCCCACTGGGCTGCCGGGTCGGAGCCCAGTCAGGTGGTGACAGGTGGCGACGAGTGACCATGGCAACCAGAGGTGTGCAGCGGCTCGCCCCCGCCTCCCGGAGTTTCTCACCTGGGGGCTCCGGGACGAGCCCGCAGAAGCGGCGAAGAACTAGGCTACGAGGCCGACGGCAGGGGCCCGAACCGGCCGGCTCCGGGCTGGGGCGGGAGCACGAGGGCGTCGGTCTAGGTTTGGCGTCGGTCCTCCCTCCTGCCGCCCGCGCGTCAGTCCATCAGTTCGTCAGCCCGTCCTTCTCTCGTCCGCCCCTCCCAGGCTGGCGGTCGCTCAGCTCAGCCTTTAGCAGACTGCGGTTGTCAAGCGCTGCTGGAGCTGAGCTCCAGCCACAAGCTCCAGCCAATCGCCGCGTTTCCCCGAGGAGCCTCAGGACCCCGCGAGCGGGGCGGCCAGGCAGGTGCCTGCACCGAAGGGAGAATCGGCGGGGCGGGCCCAGGCGAAGGGCGGGCCCAGGCGAAGGGCGGGCCCAGGCGAAGGGCGGGCCCAGGGGAGGGGCGGGCTTGGAGGGCGTCGGTCTGTCCCGCATCCCCTGGATCGCTGGCGCGGCGTTTGCAAGGGAGACCAGCATACCGGACAAAGACCCATAGCCGGGCAGTGACCCTGTGTGCCGAAATAGCTAGGCCAGGGCTATCGCTTCCAAAAAGAGAAGTTTTCTGCGCGCAAGGATTGAATCAATTCATTAATAAAAGCTAGTGAAACAAGTCTTGCCTCCTCCCCTTCTCTGCCTTTTCCAGGGTCCACTTCTTCCCTGAAAACTTAAGTAACTTGTTTGTCCCCTTCCTGGCTGCTCATTTTGTGAAGCTGATCTGCCTTGAAACAGACATTTACAACACGTTCACCGTTTTTGTCTACACTTTTGGTTGCAAGCCCTTTTTCTCACCCCATAGGTGCAGTGGTATTCCACAAATATAAGTGATGCTCGACTGAGCTGAATTAAATATTCCGGGAGTATAAAAACAGAACAGTAGCAGAATATAATAGCTTAAACCTGTAAGAATCTGATTCTCACAGAGGCTAAAGGCCAGAGTGAGCTGAACCTCTTCCAAGTGGGAAATTGGGTAAAAGAGATCGGTAAAGAGAATAAACATCAAAAACATTTCTGAAAAGGAAGAATTTTGTCCAATTCAAGATAAAAGAAGTACTTTGCAGAATGTTTATATTGAAAAAGCAGGCAGATATATCCTTGAAATAGTCTCTTCATTATTTTCATAATACAGTTCTAAAAAACTACCTCTAAATCTTGACTCTTCAATAATAACAGTTGCAAAACCCAGTATCATTTAAATACTTAAATCTTCAGTGAAATCTAGAAAGAGATGCTCATCAGAAACAATCAGACAAACATTTGAGCACCTATTAGAGGAAAAGAGCTAGAGGGAAAAAAAAGCAAACCTGATTTTCTGGAACTGGATTGGGTTGATACCCATTAAGCACAAAATGAAGTACCTTCCCTATGTTCTCATTTAAGCCTCACAATCTCCCTTAAAATACTTGTTAATTATAATAATTATTCCCATTTCAGAGATTAAGGGAAATAACTTGCCCAAAGTTACAGAACGAATACGCAGTAAGTTAGGATTCTAACCATTCTGATTCTTAAAACCTTTTTCTTCCCACTCTAGTGTATCAACTGGCAATTTTGGCTTAAAGAAAATAAATCTTATTCTAAGGAGGTAGGGAGGATTAGAGGTCTTGTTTATATATTCTATACTCTATAGCATAGTGTTATTTGCATCCAATTTTTCAACAAATAATAATCACTAAGAAAAGCAAATCCATACTTTATATTTCTAGAAAAAAGAGGTAAGAAGAAAAGTAACCAGACTCTGAAATATAAGACTTCTGGTACACTGTACCACTTGTACACTGATAAATGCATTGACTGTGTATTTGTTTCCTAATGTAACATCAAGTTTTACACTACAACCTTAATAGCTGTTAGCCTAAGGTATCACCTTTCCTTTTATACTCAGCCACACTGGTTAAGATTAGATCTTCTTGTCTTTCAGTCTAGTTGCTGAAATAGCAGCAAATTGTTCAGAAAAGACAAGGCTTTCTTAGACGAAGAACTGTCCTTAGATCCCAAGGTACTGTCTCAATCATTCACCAAATATTTGCTGAATGCCTATTCTGAGTCAGGAACTAGGTTGGGCACCATTTAGAGATGCAGGTTCTAACATGACAATGATTCATGGTAGCTTTAACATGGTAGCTTATAAACTAAGGTGAACCCCTTTGATTAGAATTCTCAAATCTCATTTCTAAAAAAGGGAATTTCTAAACAAGGCTTTTGGTTTTCTCAAAATAGTAGAAGGGAATCTGAGCACAAACCCAAGCTAGGAAACCTTCCCTTGAAGAGTTCAGGGGGGTTCCATGGCGATAAGGGAACTTGTAAAAAACTCCACTCTAATTACTAGATCATACACATATCAATGAGTTCTAGGCTTCAGAGCCAGTGATGTCCTGGGTTTAGGAGAACAAAGTACCTCCATTGCTGTTTCTCCTAAGCAGATTCAGTGATGGTGAAGTAGAATTTCCTGTGTCTACCAGGGCTCCTATCTGGATTCCTAGACAAAGCTTAAATTATATGTTGGTGGATAAACTTGGTAGAGAAAAACACATTCTTGTTTTAACATAAGAGATGTTTTTATCTATGTTGAGTAAATCTGACACATAAATAAAAAATAATCTTTTTTTTAATGTTTCCAATCCCCAGTACCAAAAATAAAATAAAAGTTCATATGCCCCCAAAATAGTTACAAAAATCCTATTTCAGGGGGCTGAAGCAGTGGCTCTGCAATTAGGGCACTTGCCTGGCATGCAGGAGTAAACAAACTTCAGCATCATGTACACAACAAAGTGTCCAAGGAATGAAAGTCACATGGAAAATCTAAAATAAAAATTACTTCTCTCTTTCTCTCTCCCACTGTCCCCTTTCTTAAAAAAAAAAAATCCTTTTTCAGAAAAAAAGCATAAAATTCTCTTTTTACAGTTTAGTCAGTAAGTAGACTCCTAATAAAAATTTCAGTCCTCTATAATAGTCATCCAAAGGCTAATGGCAAATGATACTTGTTTTAGCAATTGTTTTTCCTAGCCTAAAAGAATACATACTCAGGATATAGCTCAATAGCTATATCCAGCACATGGGAAGCCCTGGGTTCCATCCCCAACACCACAAACAAACAAAAACCACCCAAAGATTTCAAAGCCGTCAACCAGGCTTTCTGTGCAAAAAATGAGTTATATACGTGGAAATCCCAATACTACAGATAACATGGGATTTTGTACAAAAGTTCAAGTTAAAACACCTTCCAATCTACTAGTAACATATAAAAAATTTACTCTGATTTCTATAACTTTGCAATTCCATTTATCCAGACACCACATAAAAATGATATTTGTGCTACACTTTAATAAGTACTTATCCAATACTGTGTATCAAAATTTCTCCCTTGATAGTATTCCATAGTTTAACAGTCTGAATAGCCCATGTAATAATTTACTAGGACCCAAGAAATGTAGCAACCTTCAATAACATACTTAACATTTTGCTCACAGATAATCCATTAACACCTTTAGTCTCTATTTGTGGCAAACAGGAAAAGCATGAGACCTATAGAACTGGAGTGTTATGGGATCCAGGCAGAGATTTAAGTTCTTGATTTGGGGCTGGAGTGGTGGCTCAGTGGTTATGGCCCTTGCCTGACATGTATGAGGACATGGGTTTAAACCCCAGCACCACACAGTGTTGGAGCAACAAAAATGAAATGAAAATCTAAATAAAATTGATTCTCTCCCTCTCTCTTACTGTCCAACTATTTTTTTAAAAAAAGTTCTTGATTTTCAGATTTTCAGGAACAATACTCAGTGTTGTCAGTAATTATGAGGCTTCCCTAAAGGACTAGGAAGGAAATAACCTCTGAGATCAATTTTTGTTTTGTACCAGGGATTGAACCCAGGGATGCTTAATCACTAAGCCACATCCCCAGTGAGACAGGAGCTCACTAAATTGCTTAGGGCCTTATTAAATTGCTGAGGCTGGTCTTGAACTTAGGATCCTCCTGCCTCAGCCTCCTCCAGTCCTGGAGCTGCTTGGATTATAGGCCTGTGCCACCAGTCCTGGCTTGGGATCAACGTTTAAAAGAACTAAAGATATGCAAAGTCACTTTAAAGTGACAAAAACTGGGCTTGGTGTCCTATATCTGTAATCTCAGCTGCAATCTTACAAATCAAACTCTGGATTATAGTACATTCATCCAAATAATGCAACCTCCTGAGACCTCTGGAAAAATTGCCAAATAATTCTTTAGGCAATACCCTTTTCATTGATGAGAGGATATGACAGGTCTTTCCTTCATCATAAAACTTCTATACTTAGAATATTATAATTTTTACCCAAGAACACCAACTTAAATACAGTAAAACCAACTGTTTCAAGTGCAATTATAGATATGTATCAGATTTTCTGCTTAAACAGCAAATAAAACATGCTAAAATATAAAGGTATGGTATTTCAAAAAGAGATTCACTTAAAACAGGGAATTATTAAAGATTAAAACTAAACAGATGGAACAAATACAATGATACCTTGTTTAGATTTTTTTTTAAGAGAGAAGAAAGAGATAATCAATTTTATTTATTTCTTCATCTGGCCTTTGTTTCTCCAACACTTAGCTGTGTATGTGGTGCTGGGGTTCAGAACCTGGGACCTCGGCCATGCCAACCAAGTGCTGTAACCACTGAGACACCACTCCAGCCCTAGATCTTATTTCAAACAAACTATGGTAGACAGAATAGCATCTCAAAGACATCCACATCCTAATCCCCAGAACCTGTGAATACATTGCTTGATGCAGTAAAAGACATTTTGCAGGTACGATTAAGTAAGTTAAGGTCCTTGAAATGGGGAAAGTATCTTGGATTATCAAGGTGGGTCCGTTATTATTACGAAGAATGCTTCCCATCTGGAAGGGTAGGAGAGATGCAACCCTGCTAGCTTTGAAGACTGAAGAAGGGGACCATGAGTTAAGAAATGAAGTCTCCAAAGCTGGAAAAGCCAAGTAAAGATGTCCTTTTTTTAGAACATCCAGAAAGTACCACAACCCTGTCAGCACCTTGAATTAGACCAGGGGCCAGTGTCAGACTTCTAGACAGTTTTCTAGACTAGAAAACTGGCAATAAATCTGTAATAAAAGAGCAGTGATTTGTTACAGCAGCAAGAGAAAGTTAATATGGAAACTCAAAAAAGATGTTGAGACAAATCAGGAAGATTTAAACAGGCACTGGGTATTTGGTAGAATATTAAGGAATAAATATTAATTATAATAGCACATAATACTATTTGGCTACCCCTTTAAATTTTTTTCTATTAGAAATACATACTGAAGCCAAGTGCAGTGGCAGCCTATAATCCTAGTGACTTGGGAGCTTGAGGCAGGTTGCAAATTCAAAGCTAGCCTAGCAACTTGGTGAGATCCTGTCTCAAAACAAAATATAAGTGGTGGTTCAGCAGTTGGAGCGCTTGCCTGGCATGTGCAAGGACCTGGGCTTGAACCCCAGCACCACATACACAACTAACTGTCAGAGAAACATAAGGCCAGATGGAAAGATAGTTCTTTCTTACACTCTTAAAAAAAAGGTGGGGTGGAGGGCTTAGGGATGTGGCTCAGTGGTTAAGTACCCCTGGGTTCAATACCTGGTACTCCCTCCTCCAAAAAAGAAATACATACTGAAGAATTTATAGATGAAATAATAATATGACATTTGGGCTATGCTTTCAATACTTGGCAAAGAATTTTTGTTTTTTTTGTTTTGTTTTGTTTTGCTTTTTTAAAGAGAGAAGGACAGTGAGAGAGACAGAGAAACAATTTTATTTAGTTTTTCACATGGCCTTCATTGCTCCAACACTTAGTTGTATTGTGTTCGTGGTGCTGGGGTTTGAACCTGGGTCCTCATGCTTGCCAAGCAAGCGCCAAAACTGCTGAGCCACCACTCCAGCCCAGAATTTGGTTACTTGTTGAAGATGGAGGTTCATTATGCTATTATGCATGTGCTTGAGATTTTCCAGGTTTTTTTTTTAAGTGAATTAACTTAGGAGAGTACCTGTGCATTCTGTCCAAAATAATTTTCTGTGATAATGAAAATGTATCACCTCTGTCCAGTGCAGTAGTCACTGACCACGGGGTTATTGAGTACTTGAAATATAGTAAGTGATCACCTCAGCAGATCTCTGACCACCACGAGATGTCCATTTAACACAGGGATTCTTCTGGAGGAAACATAGAATCATGGGGAACCCCAGGGGGGCATCCATGATGTGGCATCATCCTTGGCTATGTAAATATATACATTTGTTCTTGATTGTTTGATGATTCCCCTCAATTGTATCTCCATATTCATCTAATAAAAAAAAGATATAGTAAGTGAAACTGAGAAACTGATTTTTAATTTTAGTTAGGTTTAAGTAGCCACACATGACTAGTGTCTACCATATTACACATATTGGAAGACAGACATGCTGCCTTACTACCAGAATGTGAAATTTACAAGTTCATGAATCAAATCAGTGGATATTCATTATTTTTCTCTATCCAGCCTTCCTGTCCCCTTTGTGTGAGAAATATCAAGTCTGATGCTCCATTTTCAGAATGTAGTCATAACTTAAGGTTCAGATATAAAAGAAAGCCACCTCAGATCAGGAACCATGTGGTCAGATACTCTTGTTTTTAAACTCCTTTTCAGATATCCCATTACATGTGTAGCTTTTCTGTACCCACCCCAATTTTATATTAGCCAATTATGCAGATTGTACCCCTGAGCTCCTCCAATCAGAGAGAAGGGTAGGATTGCAGGAGATTAGAGATATAAGCAGGAAGACTGCAAACCCAAGTGTACTTGCTCATTGGATCCCCTTTGTGAGTGCACCCTTCTGTCTTGCTCACCCACTTCTGGGTATATGTTTGATTTTCTTACATCACCTCAGAATTTTTAATAATTTTATTTCTATCATTTGAGATCCAAGCTTTGATACAACATCTACCTGGACAGAATGATTTATCCAAGAAAAATGGCTACAGTCAGGATGACCATAACTCTTGCTTGGAATATTCTGTATTAGGAACAGCAAAGGCTCCCTCATTTGGAGTTGTAAGAATGGAATCCTAGAACTGCTAACCATCATGTTCCTAGAGGACATGAAGAGTAAAACCAAAATCAGGATAAAAAATGGAAAGACAGTCTTAATTGTCCATAAGTATTTAGATTCAGTCTACTCTGAAGTCATCATCTCTTCTTTCCCATGATTCAACTAGGTAAGCCAACACATTCCTTTTTTGTGTATGCTAGTTTTAAGTTCCATTATTTGCAACCTAAAAAAGTCTTATTTGTGAGGGTCATTAGTAGAACAGTAAGACATTCAAAATGATAGATAAGATTCAGGTCAGTGTATATACATTACCCCTCTGCACAAAGTGAATACAACTAATGGCACTCCTGTAGTGCTGGTTATTTCCAGTTCCTAAAGTGTGGAGCAGGCTCTGATTAACAAAAATAGTAATATAAGAATAATTTATTATGCCATTCCCATTCTTGAGTTTAACTTGGACTTGGATAGTTTTTTAATTGGTTTTTGCTTTTTCAATTAAAAAAAAAAATCAACCCAGGTGTGCACTGAATGTCATTATGAACTGAGTTTAAAAAAAGGTTTTTTTGCAAGATTGAGCTAGAATTATTATATTATCAGTAATGGACTTAATATCCTGGGGATAAAAAAAGTTTTAAATAACAGCCAAAATCAAGCATTAATCTGTTTACTTTGTCATACTTTATTTCTTCTATCAATTGGTTAAGAAAGTAAAATTTTCCTAGCTACTGATTAATAGATAACGTTTATAAGTGGCATCATAAAGTTCAGTTTCACAAACAGTAGTATTCAATGATCTTTTTAAATGCAATAAGCTAAATACACACAAAACATGTATATTCTGACCTACAAAAGTGGTTTCTGTAGCCACATATGGTTTTAGTCAACTACACATTTCTACAACCACTTACAAATTTGTTAATAAAACACCCTAAATGCTAATCCTGCCATTAGCTCTTTAAGCATTTACATTCCTGATACTGAAAGTAGATGATTGGGAAAATGAGTTCTAAAACTTAAAAAAGAAATATAAGTTCCAAAAGTTTTTAAATCAAAAGTCTTTCAACATGAAGTATAGACATGAAATTTTTTAGTTTCTTAAAAAAAAAAAATTCACTCTTCAGAAAAGAATATTAAAACAAATTATCTTTAAAACACATAAACATTTACAAAAACCTATAGTTTCAAATATCATCTCCTTAAAAGAAACACAAACCAGTTCACTACTTTTAATAACCTCTCAGAGATCACTGTGGTGTAAAAACTTCAGAATACATAAGACATATGTCTCAGCTAGCATCATCAAAATGACATTTAGATTTCACATATTAAACAGTTATAGTATAGCTTATAATGGCACAAATGTACCTAACACATAAATACTATTTTATCCTTTAGACAGTCAAAAGTCAGAAGAAACTGCATAATTTGCAAGGTACCTTAACTTACAGGTAGTCATTAAAACCCAGTAATTCAAGGATGGTCATATAAAGGCGAGCAATCAAAGGCTCAAATATCTCTCTAAAATCAAAGACATGAAAATAAAGGTTGAAAACTTTCTGTTTCTCCATCTTTCATTTACATACCTAGATATTAGGACATTACTGTAGAAAAAAACACAATTATTAATACTATATGGTTTCTACAGAAGATAACGAAATTTCATAAAGTATGAAAGGTATCAAGATCCATAGTTTGCTTCATCAAATGCTTTTCTTGCTCGTTTCAATTCTTCATTCATAGTAAGCAAGTCTTTAACCCTAGCAAACTTCCTTGGGTCCTTTCGAATCAAGAAGACGATATCTTCAACTTGTACTCGACCTTGTCTTCCAATTGACATTGCCTTGTGAGTCTATTGCAAAGAAACAATTTTAAAAATTTTAAATCTATATTTTATTGTTTTAATATGCATTTATTAATTGCTGGGGAGGTTGAAGATTTCTAATTATTATAGCTATTCATTTGTGAATTGTCTTTCTATTCGCTCCCTTTATTCATTTTCTACTGGGTAATCAGCAATGTTTCTCTCTATGCTTCAACAAGCTTTCTAATAATAAAGATAGTGAAGCTATATACTCTACCACTGACCTATACTTCAGCTTGATATAGTTTTTGTCTTCACTGTATAATTTCATAAATTTCTTTGTTAACCACCCATTTCATTTATGCTTTGAGGCCTCCTCCTTCTCAGCAGCCAATAAATTTTGTGAGTTTTCTCAGAATCAAATAAATAAACCCCATCCCATATCATTATATACTCATTCTGTGCAAAAACAAAGGTTTTCATAGCATTACTTTTTTAAAAAAGAGAGAGAGAGAATCTATTTTATTTTTTTCATCTGTTTTTTTGTTTTTCCAACAATTAGTTGTGTATGTGGTGCTGGGGTTTGAAATGGGGTCCTTGAGCATGCCAGGCAAGCGCTCAACCACTGAGCCACCGCTCCAGCCCCATACCATTACTTCTAATCACTAAAAATGGAAACTAAACTTGGCACACACCAGGTTGTGGTGGTGCACACCTGTAATCCCAGCAACTTGAAAGGAGGATTACAAATTTGATGCCAGCCTCATAGACTTAGTAAGACCCTCAGCAGTGTAGCCAGACTGTCTCAAATTAAAAAAATAAATAAATAAATAGATGGACTGAGGATGTAGTTTGGTGGTAAAGCACCCTTGGACCCTTGGGTTCACTTTTCAGCATAAAAAAAAAAAAGAAACTAAATATTTACTAATAGGCACCGAGTAAACAAATTAGAGTATATCCATTCAATTATTATTATAAATTAAAAATGACAGAGTATTATGCAATGACAAGGAGGAAGTGTTCTAGACTTACCTAATGGAAAAAATTGGTTCTAAGACTATATTTACCACACAATTCCAATTTTATAAAAAGCTTCAAAATATGTACAAAAAGACAAAATGATAATCACCAAAATGTCAGCATTAGTTGTCTCTAGGTAGAAGAGTCACAGGTTTTAGTTTTCTTCCTGTGCTTTAATACATTCTAAATTATGTTTGTTATTATTAGTAGTAGTAGCAGTAGCAGTACTGGGGATTAAACCCAGGGTGCTTTACCATGGAGCTACATCCCAAGCCCTTTTTATTTATTTATTTATTTTATTTTGAGACAGGGTCTCACTAAGTTGATTAGGGTCTTGCTAAGTTGCTAAGGCTGGCCTTGAACTTGTGATCCTCCTGTCTCAGCCTCCCAAGTTTCTGGGATTACAGGTGTGCGCTACCACAACCTGGCAAAGTGTACTTAATTACTTTTATAGATAGAAAAAAAAATTTCAATGCATACCATTTTTTTGTGTGTGGGTATGGTGGTGCTAGGAATTAAACCCAGAGCTTTGTACCTCCTAGGCAAGTGCTTGGTAACTGAGTGACAACCTTAGCCCTAAGTAAGAAAACAATCCAGAACACATGGTGAAAATTTGTAAGAACTAAACACAGCCATATTTAGTAATACAATCCCTGATAATGTATTCTAAGAAGGTGGGGCAGGGAAAGAAATTCTATTAATATGGTCATTCGAAATGTTTGATTCAGGGAATTTAGCTCAGTGGCTTTCCTCGCATGTAAAAGGTTCAATCTCCCACACAGAAAAATTAAAAAAAAAAAATTAACCAGTCAGTTAAAAAGAAAACTTGTAAACATAACTTACACAATAAGAAAATAATTAGAAAACAATTTGAATAAATTTTATGTAGCTACTAAAGTAATTATTAGAACACAAAAAATATGATTACAAAATTTATAGTAAAAAGAATGTTACCATGATCACTACAATGGAAAACATTATATCTTTCTTTTTTTTAAGATAAAGGCAGAGAGTGTGGGGGGAAGAAACAACTTTTTAAAATTTATATTTTCATCTGGCTTTTGTTTCTCAGACACTTTGTTGTGGTTGTGGTGTTGGGGTTTGAATCTGGTCCTCACACATGCCAGGCAAGCACTCAAACCACTGAGCCACCTCTCAAGCCCAACATTATATATCTTTATTTTTATTTGATTTGTTTTTCTTTGGAGTGGACATCCAGATATGAAAAAAAAAAAATATATATATATATCATTATTTAAATAAGCACTAGAAAAGAAAGAAAAAAATGTTGAATAATGATATTATAGGCAATATTTTTATTTTATTCAAGGATTTTATGTCTTTACAAATAAAATTCAGGAGGAGGGCATGGAATATATTTATACAATCTCTATCCTTAAGGATAAATAGAAACCAGTAACTTCCACAAAACAGGCACTCAAATGAATAGCTTATTTCAAAAGGATGCTATAAATTTTAGTCTATTTAAAGTTTAGAATTTCAAACCTGTTCTTCAAGTAACTAATACCAGTTACAAACAAACAAAACAACAATCCTAATAAGATCAGTTATGAAAGAAATCTTACCATTTCAGTGATGAATTCTATGACAAGATCTTCAAGAATATCCACTGATTCAGTGTAAGGATTCTGGTCATCCCCAAACCCATACATCATACATCGTACTGTGGAAAAACAATCATTTTTCTTCACTTGAACAGATTTAACAATTTCACCAACACTTTTTTTACATCAACTAGAAGTGAACCAAGTTATACATGACATTGGTTTAAAAACGTATTTATACTGTATCTATTGTCTCTAAATATGGATTTTGGCATAAAAGATCTGACCATAGTCTTATGACCAGTCTTGTCACCTAACCTTGAACAAAACTCTCCTTTCTTGCCTAAACCATTACTAGTGTGTATATTCTTTTCATAATCTGTATCATCTACTCACCTGCAACCTCCTGATTGCCTCTGAGAGAAGAGACTACAGCAGGGACAAGGCTAGCAATGGCTAGCATCTTCTGGAAGTGTTTTCTGTGTGGGGGTGAGGCACTGGGGCATTGGAAAAGAAGGCAGAATAATCTTTTGTGTTATTACCATAGGGGAAGACATGAGAGAAAATGCTCCAATTACCTTCTTATAGGAAGAAACAGGTAATTAAAAGGAGAAAGCAGAAGGCTTACTACAAAAAATCTTGACATTTTATTTCCTAAATTAAAGCCAACTGTCAGAAAAGCCCTTTCAGGCTTCTTCTGAAGAAACCACAGAACATGCAAAGGAGAACAGTCTAATTCAGAGTAATAAAAATAACTGCAAATAGATTAAAACTTGTAAAACCCTTACTATATGCCAGATACTGTTTTAAGGACTCTACATATATAACCAATCTAATCCTCACAAAAGTCATTTGAGACACATACTATTATTATAAAACCCAGTCTATAAATGAGGAAATGTAGGCACTGATTTAAGTAATTCATTCAAAGTTACACAGCTAGTAAAAGATGGAAGCCTAAATCTGATGTTGCTGATCTGGTTCCAGAGTTATTACTCTGACCCACAACGCCAATAGTTTAGAACAGATGGAATCCATATGCTTTTATAACCTATTAGTCTATAAACCCCAATTATTCACAAATTCAAGAAGTCCTTGAATCTCCCTTGAAATTATATAGAAAACTTTTAACATCTGAATATGTGCATTTTTCTGGGAAGAAGTATAACTTTAGGGGGCTGGAAAGGGGGCTCAGCGGTTGAGTGCTTGCTTGCCTGGCACCCACAAGGATCTGGGTTTGAACCCCAGCACCATATACACAACTAAGTGGTGGAAAAACAAAAAGCCAGATGAAAATTTAAATAAAATTGACTCTGTCTCTCACTTTTTCTCCTTCTTTAAAAAAAAAAATAAAGATTAGAACATCAAATTATCAAAGGGGAATGTAAATGCTGTCAAATGCTGGAAATGTATCTTGATCTGAATGGTGATTCCAAGTACATATATGTAAATGTAAAATTCATCAGGCAATTCACTTAAGATTTGTACAACTGTAAATTTTCCTTTTAAAAGAAAAACAAAAGAAGGTAGCCATGGCATAGAAGAACACACGTGTTATCCCAGCAACTCAGGAAGCTAAGGCAGGAGGATCGAGTTCAAAGTCAGCCTCAGCAATTTAGCAAGACTCTAAGCAACTTAGCGAGACTGTCTCAAAATATTAAAAAAGGGCTGGGGATGTGACTCAGTGGTTGAGTGCCCCTGGGCTTAATCCTTAGTATAAAAAAATAAAATAAAATACATAAACAAACAAGTAAAAGGAAGGAACCCTGAGAACATTTAAAAAAAAAAAAAAAGAGGGACAGCAAGAGTGAGAGAAAGAGAGTCAATTTTATTTAATTTTTCGTTGCTCTGACACTTAGTTGTGTATGTGGTGCTGGGGTTTGAACCTGGGTCCTTGCGCATGCCAGGCAAGTGCCATAACCACTGAGCCACTGCTCTAGCCCGCTAAGAACACTTCTAAATGAAGGAATAAGCACTCTACAAATAATTCCTATTTAGGAGGGGGAAAAAACTGGTAGAAGCAAAAAGAGAAGAAAGTAGACAAGACTCAGGGAAGAAATGAAACGGGTAAGTTGGAAGCTAGCCCAGGGTAGAGGTATCCCTAGCTTTCCCACTGGCAAGAGAAAAGTGGGCAGAAAACAACCAGAGGAACCAAGATTTTTCTCTTTTTTTGGATTCTGTAATACTTTTTTTGCCTTTTTTTCAATTGATAATTTTAGACTTACAGATGATTTATAAAAATAGTAGAGTTCCATATGCCCTATATCCAGCTTCCCCCCTTATGATAATATCTTATATAACCAAAGATATTTACCAAAACTAAGTACAAGTACAGACCTTAATCAGATTGTACCAGCTTTCCACTAATGTCTTTTTACCCAGGTTTGTTTTTGTTTTTTCCTTCTTCAGTGCCAGTGATCAGTGATCGAACTCAGTGTTCTGAACGTGCTAGGCAAGTGCTCTACCACTGACCTATTATACTCCCAGGTCATCAGTTCTAGGATCCTATCAAAGATTCCACTCTGCTCCGTTTTCTCCATCCAATCTGTGGCAACTCTTCAGCTTTTTCCCCTTTCATGACTGTGACACTTCTAAACAATACTGGTTAGTTATCTTGTAAAATGTCTCTCAATTTGGGTTTGATGTTTTCTTGTGATTAGAATGAAATTACATACTATTTGAAAGGACACCAACAGGTGATGTGCCCTCACATCAGGGCTTTGTGATATCAATACTATTAGTGATGCTTGGCTCACTTAGTAAAGTTTGATAGAATTTTTCACTATACTGTTTTTTTTTAATATTTTGAGGAAGATACTTTATCACTGCATTTTTTAAAAAAAGAGATGGACAGTGAGAGAATCAATTTTATTTAGGTTTTCATTTGACTTTCGTTGCTTTGACACTTCATTGTGTACATCATCACTACATTTTGATGGGCAGAAATCACCAGCAGGAAAATACATTCCAGGGAGCAGTGGCTCAGTGGTTATGGCACTTGCCTGGCATACCCAAGAATGCGAGTTTAAACACCAGCACCACGTACACAACAAAGTGTCAGCAACAAAAGCCACATGAAAAACTAAATAAAACTGATTTTCTCTTTCTCTCTCTCTCTCTCTCTCTCACTGTCCCTCTCTCTCTAAAAATAAAAATTAAAAATAAGGAAAACTTCCACTGTGAAAGGAAAACTTATGTAACATAAGAAAGTATATAAACTGTATTTGGTTAAAGGATATGTAATGATATAAATGAACAGCAACAAATGCTTTGAGATTCCTTGTTGTACAAACAAGAAAAAAAAACTTTTTTAATGAGGATTTAGGAAAACAGATCTTGGTCAGTAAGATATATGAATATTCTGTTAAGACAAGAAAGTCTGTTAAGGGGCTGGAGCGGTGGCTGGGTGGTTACGGCACTTGTCCAGCATGGGCAAGTACACGGGTTCAAACCCCAGTACCACGTACACAACTAAGTGTCAGAGCAACGAAAGCCATGTAAAAAACTCAATAAAAACTGATTCTCCCTGTATGTCTCTCTCTCACACACACTGTCCTTCTCTCTTTAAAAAAACAAAAGAAAAGAAAGTCTGTTAAGATTACAAATTATTGCCACCACAAAAATGCAATAATTCTAGTAGAAACAATGGTCTTTGCTAAAAACCAACTCTGCAAGAATGACTCCGGGATGCTATGATAGGGTTTCCCTTTAGATGCTGACATAGTAGGAAGTCAGAGATACAAATCAAGTAATTAACATCAGAAAGATAGAATAAGGAGTGGTCAGGCTTTAAGTGAGAAATTGAGATATAGAAAATGATTTGGATGGTTAAAAAAAGAGCGTTTGGCAACTGCTCATGTCTGACCCAGACTAAATAAACCAGATATTCATAAAATCTCTATTGCTGCATCTCTCAATACTTTGCCAGTTATAAAGTTAAGGACCTGGGATTTGGAGCTGGAAAGCACATTCTGGCGGTTTCTGTCAGGGGTTGATGACACCATCAGTAGTAGCAGCAGCTCTTTTCTTGCTGCTGTCAAAAAAGGTCAAACTTGCCCACTGAGGGAATGCGACAGAGGACCAATATATTATAATCTCTAAGATGATGTTATATCTCACATTATTCAACCTTCCTGCCCTGTTCGCTGCCTTACTCTAAAGTACCAATTTAGTGTCTACCCTTCAGCACCTGTTCCAGGATCCATTTCTACCTATGCCTACAATCAAAGGAGTAACAGCTTCTAGGCTTCAGAAGTAAGTCACTGAAAATTAATGAAGGTATGTTCTGTCCTGAATTAAAACACATTTCATCAGTGTGTGTGTGTGTGTGTGTGTGTGTGTGTATAAAAATAAAAAAATGGGGTTAGGATAATACTACACATGATTCAAAAGTTAAACAGAATTTGAGGTAGATCTGTGAATATTGTCCTTACAGGGAAATACATTCAGAACAATGAATTTACTTTGAAAGGATAGTTTCAAAAGGTTTCACCATCTGTAATAAAATCATTGTAAAATATAACTTACATTCTTTAGAAAAAAGTCTCTTTCTTTTACCCTGTCCACCTTCTGCACCTCCTCCAATTTCTTCATTTTCCTCCTCAAACTAGAAATTAAAATGCATATACAGAAATGTCAAAGATTGCATTGCATTTGATATACTAATAATATTTTCTACGCTCATATCAGGCTAGATCGTCTAAAGCAAGCAACAAAAACTCATGAAATCTTAGCACTGAAGGTACTTAAAAACCAGCCTAGGAGCTGCAGCAGTGGCTCAGAGGTATAGCGCTTGCCTGGCATGCACTGAAGACCTGGGGTTTGAACCACAGCACCACATACCCAGCTAAGTGTCAGAGCAACAAAAAAACAGATGAAAAACTAAGTAAAATTGCTTCTTTCTCTCACTATCTTTGGCGGGGCGGGAACTAGCCAAATTTTCAAGTCATGCAGAAACGACTTCTAACAAATAATCCTACTGCCTTTACATGTAAGAGTTTTAAGGATCATAGATTCTGAGAAATAACAGAAAATAAATGAGAAATAAATTATAAATTGTACTATCGCTATAAAGTGTTACTGTTACATTTGATATTGAACTAAAATCTACTCCCTACAGTAAAACTAACATTTCCTAAGCACTTGCCTATACAGTGCTAAAAACTTTCCTTAAGTAAGCCTTACTATATAAGAAAACCGATACTCAAATCTAAATAACTTGCTTAAAGAAAAAAGAACTTGAATCGTGGGCTTCCTGACTTCCATTCCATTGCTTTTCCACTACTTCACAGTTCGGAAGAGTTTTGTTAGTAGTTTGATTGTTAGTTCATCATGCGTTTCAGCGAATAATACCTTTGACCTTTGATAATTATCTGGGTGTTTCAAGGGGTATAAGGCAGATTCAGACCAAAAACAAAGGGAAAGGAACCACCTTTCTACTTTTCCATTACGTCTTGCCTCACGTATTAAAACAACAAATTCGAAGGAAAAGGCAACAGCGAAGTCCCCAAATTCTCCCGGCTGAATTCGCTAAGAAAAACAGGCCAGATTCTCAACTTTGCCTCCGCTAGCTACTAAGCCTGAGGAAATGAAAAAAGCAGAGGGTTGGAACTGAAGCGGTCACTCACGGTGGGATCTTCCTCCTCGTCTGCCATCCTACCAGCCCGCCAGCCCTCCGCGCCCGCCCGCCCGGGGGCTCCTGAGTGATTTTTACTATTTCCCCCACGTCACTTCCGGGGACGCGCGGGGGCGGGCCGAGGACCGAGCTGACCTGCGCCTGCGCGATGAGGAGGCGTTCATTCTCAAGGGCCGAATTCTCGGGAAGAAGACGGTACCTAGGGAAGAAAGGAGGATGCTGCTTTCTCCAACACCCCAGAAGGATTTAAACACTGGAAAGAAAAGAGCGTGTGGACCTAGGAGGCTGAGATCAGCCTCAGCAATTTAACTAGACCCTAAGCAACATACTGAGATTCCGTCTCAAAAACGAAAAATATAAAAGGCTGGGAATGTGGCTCAGAAAGCCCCCCTGGGTTCAATCCCTGGTACCAAAAAAATAAATAAATAAATAAAGGTGGGTAGGCGGCGTGTATGACAGGAGGATCAGCAAACGGTCCTTGGACTGACTGAAGGGTGTATTTTTAAAATTTCAACAATTTCCTGTTTCACCACTTATGTCCAAGCACTGTGTTACTTACTGGGAGAATATTGTGTTGCCCTACTAGTTCTCAAGAGGGCGGTAACCCTAGACGGGAAGGATTCAAAATTAGGAATAGTTTTGAGTCAGAAAAATGGGAAAATCACGGGCATTAGAAGGCTAGAGCTTAGGCATGTAAAATCTCCTACAATGTAAGAGAAGATGCCTCACGACCAAAAACAAAAAATGCGGAAATACACACGATTTCTGAATGTCCTGCTAAACATTGAGTGAAAAAGATAATTATCTGAGACTAGAACCTCTTTGTTAACATGAGCATAAAGCATCTTCCCACACCTTAAATGTATATCGAATTTTCTAGGAATGTTGCTACCCCCAAATTGTATAATATTTTGTTTGTGAAAATAATGTCACCAAAAACAAGGTGTAATTTGAATAGTCAATAAGCACCTGAATCAGTCTGCATTTGTAAAAGTGATTTAACAGATAATTACAAGAATCTCTGCTAATGGGTGTGGTGGCACCCCACAGAATCAAAGCCAGTGTCAGCAATTTATCCAGGCCCTAAGCAATTTTCCAGGGGCACTTAAACCATTCAGCCACATCCCCAGCCCTTTTTATTTTGAGGCAGAATCTCACTAAGCTGCCTAGAGCCTGGATAAATTGCTGACACTGGCTTTGAATTTGGGGTTTTCCTGCATCAACTGCACCTTGCAGCCCTAAACTGAAGTAGGGCTGGGGATGTAGCTCAATGGTATCCCTGGGTTCAATCCCCAATACAAGAAAGAAAGAAAGAAAGAAAGAAAGAGGGCTGGAGCGGTGACTCAACGGTTGGAGTGCTTGCCTGGCATGTGCAAGGATGTGGGTTCAAACCCCAGCACCACATACACAACTAAATGTCAGAGAAACAAAGGTGTTGTGAGTGGGACCTGAGTGGTGGTGCAGGAACTAGCGCCTGCAGGTGATCACTCTGAGAGACTGCACGTTCAGTGACAGATGCAATGAGACAAGTTCAGTTTTAATATTCTTTATTTAACACAGCACTCCAGATATATCAGTTCACAATTCTCAAGGGTTGTCACATTACAGATCACACTCTCCTATATTCTTATCATATTTAGTCATGGCACACATATAGTATAAACTAATAATCACACACCACTTATAGACTATTCTTAATGCAATAGGCTTAAGGCAATAGGCAAGGGAGAATAAACTCATCGTCCTCTCACCAGCAGTGGTGCAATGTCCATGGTTACTAGCAGAGTGCAAGCAGAGTTGTCAGGCTGGCCAGGCATTCTCTAAACTGAGTGAGGTCAAATTACAGGGATCCAGATCCGGCAGGTCAAGCACTCTCCATGCTGAGCTGAGGTTCCAGTGATTTCATTGTGGCAAGCTGCTTCAGACTCTGGCTGGGAGTTGCTGGGTTTGATGGCAGGTCAAAGAGGATGCAGATGAGGCATGCAAGGGCTTAAAGACAAATGTCAATACGCTTCCATTGTGGTGCGTGTCTCTGCTTCTTTGGTTGCAGGCCTCAGTTTTTAATCCTCTTTTCGTGAGGTTTGGGTCCGAGCTTGCACCTTCTCAGTATGCATTTTTGGGTAACACCTCCTCATTGGTATGGATTTTTGGGTAAGCCTTACTTGGTTATCACGATAAGGATCCTGGCAAGGGAAGTTTCAAGCACATTCTGCGAATTGACTTACAGCTGTTAATCTGCTGCGATTTTACTGCTGTCTGATACAGAGCAGGTGGCTGAGTTGCTTCACTGTGTGATTTGCATTTTGGAAGCTTACTCTGTGTACTAGACTATGTCTCTGTCCACTCTGGACAAAAGGCCAGATGAACAAATAAATAAAATTGATTCTCTCTCCTCTCTAAAAGGGAGAGAGAGAAAAGAAAATCTAAAATCATTATACCCCCTAATGTAGTCATGCCTGAGCGTTTACCTGGTAGCACATAGCTGTAATCCCAGTGACTACAGAGGCTGAGGCAGGAGGACTGCTAAATTCCAAGACACCCTGGGCAACTTAGGGAGACCCTTTCCCAAAATAAAAAGTGAAAAGGATATAGTGGTAGAGCACCCTTGGGTTCAATTCCCAGTAGTGGGGATCAGGGAGGGAGCAACAGACTAGCAACATGGTCAGAGTTTACAAAGAGTGCTAAGTAAAAAAAGAATGAGATCTGTAACACAATATCGTCTACATAAATTAAAAATACATATGCACAAAAATATATTTTATAGGAACAACAGAAAAAAACAAAGCAGAGGCATTAAATGCATTAAAAAAAAGTAGCCGTGGGGCTGGGGATTGTAGCTCCATGGTGGAGCACTAACTATCTAACATGTGAGCAGGAGGCCCAGAGTTCAATCCCCAGCACCACACACACACACACACACACACACACACACACACACACGCGCACGCACCAAAAAAAAAAGAAGGAGGAGGAGGAGGAGGAGGAGGAGAAAGAGAAGAAAAAACAGAAGTTGCAGTATAGGCAAAATGGGAAAATGAGTATATGGATCAAGGAGGAAAATAAAAAGTGAAGAACTGTTTAAGGATCACTTATGGTATGCCATAAACTATGAAGTGTAGGTAATTCAATCATCTGAACCTAACTTCCAAAACAAAAGTGGAAAAAATAATCAGTGTGACGAACAGGGCAGAAATAAAGCACAGAGAATGACAAGTCATGGTGAGCTTCTAGCAGACATTTAGACTGGGTTGCCAGAGCCATTGCTGAATAGGGATGCAGGAAATGAAACTGGAATGAAGCTAGAATTAGTGTGTGAAAGGCCTTAAAATGTTCTCTTCAAAGATGAACTTCAAACTGCAGAATTTCCTGGGAGGTCTTTAAGTAGGGAAGTCACATGACTATCTTTTTAATAAAAGATAACTTTAGCAAGGAAATCACCCAAAATGAGAGATGATTATTGTAAGGAAACAGGAGAATGAAGGAAAGAAAGAGAGAGGGAGAGCAGCGGCTCAACAGTGACACAGGCTTCTTTGGGAGAAACCTGCAGAGGGGGACCCAGTGGAGTCTGGGATCTACCTGCCGCTTATAGAGGGAATGAGGAGGGGGCCAAAGTTGGAATTTCCAAGATAGAAAGGAGTTTCGATAGAGTGTGATATTTCTGATAAGGGCCCTAATCAGTTGATTTTGAAACAGTGAGTAGGGGGTTTGCTGTCTGGCTCACAAGAGTGATTTCTGGTAATTTCCCATATCCATCAATTATAATCTGAACTAGGACAAAGGGGAAGTAGAAGGAACTGAATTAAGAGAAACTTTGAGGTGAAGTTTACAGGATCTTGTAACAATAAAATCTGAAAGCTATAGGCAGCAAGTTTTACATTCAGATGGATAAAATGTTATTATCCTAATATATATGGGAAAGGGAAAAAGAAATTGGAGATGGAAGGAAAAGAGCATAATCTGAGTTTAAGAGTCTAGATTTCTAGACTTTATATAAGTACTGACCTGTAAATCCATAGAGAAATTAAGACTAGAGAAAAATGGTACAGGCGGCGTCAACACAAAGGTGACTTTTTGGAGGGTGGAGGACACCAGGGATTGAACTCATGGGTGCTTAACCACTGAACCACAACCCCATTCTTTTTTTTTTTTTTTTTTTTATAGATAGGGTCTAAGTTGCTTAGGGCCTCACTAAATTGTCGAGGCTGGCTTTGAATTGCAATCCTCCTGCCTCAGCCTCCTGATTACAGGCATTCACCACTTTGCTATGTTGAAGGTGATTATTTAAAGACTGCATGGGAATAAAGACAAGAGAGAAGGGAGACAAAAGATTCTTAGTGTACATCAAAGAGACAGAAAAGAAAAAAGAAATGCTACAAGTGAAGGAAAAGACAAAAGGAGGGAGAAGATTCCTAGAAGAGAGCTGAGGAAGAAAATAAGAATATATTTTGGATTGGGTGCATTGGCACATGCCTATAATTTCAAGTACTCAGGAGGCTGAGGCAGGAGGATCACAAGTTCACAGAACGCTTTAGCAATTTAGCAAAACCCTGCCTCAAAATAAAAAATAAAAAGAGTTGGGGATGTAATACGCCCCTGGGTTCAATCCCCAGTACCGTAAGGGGAAAAAATTATAGGAAACCATAAAAGAAAAATATTAATGAAAGAAGCAAGTTGAAAGGAGTGCTCAGTACCACAGAAAATAAGAGATTAAAGTATTTAAGAAAAGTCCTTGTGGGGGCTGGAGCAGTGGTTCAGTGGTTAAAGCATTTGCCCGGCATGCATGGGGATCCAGGTTCACACCCCAGCACCACATACACAACTAAGTGCTGGAGCAACGAATACCAGATGAAAAACTAAATAAAATTGATTCTCTCTTTCACTCTCTCTCATTGTCCCATTTTCTCTTAAAAAAAAAAAATAATAATCCTTGGGTGGAGCGCAGTGGCACACACCTAAAATCCCAGCAGCTCCAGCTCGAGGCTGAGGCAGGAGGGTTGCAATTCAAAGCCAGCCTCAGCAACTTAGTGAGACCCTGTCTCAAAATAAAATATAAAAGGGGGTTGGGAATTTGCCAGGGGCCAGCCCCAGCTGACCACTCAGGTCCCCGAAGAATGAGCGGAGTTGGCGTAGAGGAGCGGAGTTGGCATGGAGGAACAGCTGGAACCTCTGGGACGAGTTGCAAGCAGACACAGTTCCCTGCTTGAGCAAAATGTCATCTGTTCTTTATTATAGAACATTTTTATGCAGGTGCACAATCCTTTCATTATCAGCTTCACTGTACAATCATCTTTTCAGTTTCCCTGTAATCTTAAAGCATCAACCATTAATACAATTCATGTCATCGATCTCCCCACCATAATGACCATATGTAACTATTTGGTTTAAACTGTTTCAGAGAACCAGACATAAAAATACTGAAAGCATCAGTCATTAGTACAATTCATGGCCTCCACCTCCCCACCACATTGACCATATTCTTTAAACCTGTGTTGATAGAAGACAGAGACCAAGCACTTCACCAAATTCTGTCTCCCTATTTTCCTCCAGAGGTTTCTACATTACCTCATAAGATAAAAGAAGTGTTTAAGGGTCACAGCACTTCATTATTCTAGAAGCCCTATCTTAGCATAAAAGAAAAGTTTCTTAATTAGCTAGACTATGATATAGGCTATTATAACTCCTATACCCTATTAACTAATAACCTAAAACTATTTTGTTATTGTAACCTTACCAAATATTCTATAGCTATCTTAGATCCTATAAATGTTAGTCCTATAAAATATCTGTGCATCCTAACCTATGGGCTAAAAAGTTAAAGCCTAAAACCTCTACAAAGACAAAAAGGATAAACATGTTTTATTTACTACTAAGTTAAAATTCAATCTCCGCTAAGCCAAGAAAGGCAAACATGTCTTATTTACTGCTAAGGGGTTAAAACTCAACCTGTGCAACAACAGGAAACGTAAAACATGCCTTTCTCACTCAAAGTTCACAGCACAATGTGAACACTCAAGATAGTATTGGTAATATTGGTAAATGTTTTACGTATATTGTTTCTTTGTTCCTTAGTTCTAATTATTTTGTTTTCTATTTCCAATTTTTGTCTTAAAGTCAGTATAGCTTTATTTTCCATGATTTCTATATGTGTTATTACAAGTACTCTTTTCAACAATCCCCAACAGTTGTTTGAGCAATGGAATTCTTATAATAATCAGAGAGTTTCCAGTTTGAGTAAATTCATAATACATATAATTACTAGAACACAGCCAATTCCTAGAAGGGATGGTTTTGGCAATTTCCAGGGCTGGCTTTGCCTAGGCCATCCCCAAGTCTGGACTCTGTCAGACAGAACTTCTGTGGACATTGCCTCCTCCAGGATGTGACTCAGTGGTTAAATGCCCACGGGTTCAATACTCAGTACAAAAAAAAGTCCTTGGATTTGATAATTAGGTGACAATATAATAAAATAATAATCTGGAGAAGATAGTTTGAGGTCAGTGAAGAAGATGGAAGGCAGTTTATTATAAAAGGTTAAAGAACATGTGTATACACTGAATAAATGTTATGCACTGAAGGGTAGAAAAGAGAGGAAAGCAACCTTAAGAGGGCAGCACGATCAAGGAAAGTGTACTTAGAATAAATTACTGAATAAATCTGGCTGCGAGTTGTGCCAGGCACTTAGCTAACTGCTCAGAAAAGCCAGGCTTTCATTATAATAAAAATGTGGTGTGAGTTCTTTAAAAAAAGGTAATGCTGAGATTTATTTACAAAAGAACAGAATTATAGAGGCAGATAAATGTAATTGATAGGGAGAAGTATAATAATAATTTGACGTGGAAGGCAGAGGTGGGATTATTAGAAATGGGGAAAGCGGGGTTTTGGGTAATGGGTTTCAGATGTGTGTTAGTGATGGGATGGGGGAAGGCAGGAAGGTAGCCTCAGTCAGATACCAAATCCAGGCAGAAGTTGTTTTTTTGTTTGTTTGTTTTTTTAAAGAGAGAGGGACAGTGAGATAGATAAAGACAGAATCAATTTTATTCAGTTCCTCATGGACTTTCATTGCTCACACACTTCATTGTGTACATGGTGCTGGGGTTTGAACCCGAGTACTCACAAATGCAAGGCAAGTGCCATAACCACTGAGACACCACTCCAGCCCCCAGGCAGAAGTTTTGCCATCCCAACCCACCTACATTCCTAATCCCACTCCTAGTGAACATCTCGGCAATGCTATTCCTTATTTTTTTAGGTTTTAGTGAGGTAATGTTATTTATTTATTTCAAAAGGACAGTGAGAGAGAGAGAGAGAGAGAAAAAAAAACAGTTTCATTTAGTTTTTCATTTGGTTTTCATTGTTCCCACACTTTGTTGTGTATGTGGTGCTGGGGTTTGAACCCGGGTCCTTGTGCATGCCAGGCAAGTGCCGTAACTGCTGAGCCATAGCTCCATCTGGGGTAATGTTATTTTTAAAATGACTGTCAGAATTTCCACAACAATCTTTTGCAGCATTGGTCATTTGTTTCCTAAATTGTATTCATACCCTTTGGTTAAATATGCAGGCTCTGATGTCAGATGGGTTTGGTTTGAAATCCTAGCTAGATTACCTTGACACAGTCTACCTGATCTCTGAGTACATCCATTTCTTCAACTATCAGATGAGAATAGTAACAGTTACTAAATTTATAAGATTATTATGAAACTTAGAGGTGTTAATACCCATGTGGTGATTTTGGTAGTGATGCTGGTTTTGTGGATGTTGGGTTCGTGTCCTCTCAGAATTGAAGAATGAAACTGAGGGACACCGAGGCAAGAGAGGTAGACAGACTTTATTTTATAAAAGTAAAGCATAGGGAAAAGTGAAGACTTCCCCCAGAGTGGGAGAGGGGGACAGAGCCAAAGAGGCAGTGAAGTTTGCCCTTTCTCCTCAATTGGTCATTGCTTCCCTGCCCCCGTACCTAGGACAAGGGCTTGGGGAGTTCTGGTCTAGTCTTTGGTTCTTGACTCAGGCACCCATAAAAAGAATGTGGTTCCTTCCTTAGCAGAAGGGAGTGTCTGCATCTGGACTCATTTCGACAGACCCTTCTCATTAGCATTGGGAATATCAAAAGAAAGAGAAAAACCAGTTTCCCCTAGACCAACTTGAACATTCCAACTACTCTGATGACCTAACTTGTTCTATCTCAGTAGTACGGCTAATTACCAAAAGCTGCCAACTGATTTTATTCAAGATCCTGCCTTTTACCATTATCTTCTTCATGAACCCCACATTCCACTTTCACAAAGCCACTCCCAATGATTCATGCAACAGAATTTATGAGGTGCCTGGAAAATCAGCACTTGCTATGGGACTGTGAATAAAATGACAATGCAAATGAACCTCACAGTGTAGCAATGGGACATGAATGAAATAGATATTATATGCTTCTGGAGCTTATGTTGGGGAAAGAGGGTAGGTACAACAAGGTCAAAGAAGCTTCCCTTGAGCAAGTGAGGTTTGAGCTGAGGCTGAGAGATGAATGGGAGTTAGCTGGTGAAAGAGGAAAGGAAGAGCATATTGTGCCCCACACGTATCTTGTACTTTTCCTCTCTAGGCCTTGGATCGCCGACTGTTCCCAAATGGAGTACTTTTCTGCCTATTGAAATGCAATATGCCTTTCAGGCTCAGCTAAAATGTCTGTTCCTGGATAGAGCTTTCTGATTCAAAGTTTCTCCTTTATATTCCAACAGCACCTGGTTTTCATTTTTCTTTGACACCTCTCTCTTTCTACCTTATTCCTGGTTATTCGTATATGCAACTTATCTTTTCTATTAAATCTTAAACTTATTTGCAGTCTGTTTCTCATTTATCTTTGAGCTACCAAAGTTTAGCACATTCCTTAGACTTAGAAGTCCTGGAACAAATATTTGCAGCATAAATTAAGCCCTGTTTGACATCCTTTTTCAGTTATGTTGTAATTCAAATGAAGCTATTGTTGTGAGCTGTGCCTTTGAGATGGAGCTTATTCTTTGGTTAAACCAGAATGCCACAGTCCTGGTCCCCAAGACTGATTAGTGTTCACCACAATGCCGGCAACAACTCTAACAAACAGGCCACTGTTCTTTGACTGACAGGCATTTGGCAACAACTGTCGGTTCTACAGTGTAGGCTAAAATGAACTGAGGAAGAACTGTCAGAATTGAGAGCCCCCAGACCAGTAGGGCTCTGTTTATTCCTCATTCTTGTGCTGCAAGAGCCAGTGACTCATGCTTTGGCCTAATGTGAGACATGCCTTTAGGGAATGGATAGCATTGAAGCTATAGGGCTTTCCAGGGTGACAAAAACATTACTGCTTGGAACAAAATCATCGAAAACCAGCATCAGTGGAAAGCACTGAAATTTGAGGCAGTGTGTTAATAAGAGGAAGGGAGCGTTCAAGTCTGACAGATATGGGTTTGGTCCTAAGTAGTTATACAATCTCACCCATGTGTCTTTTCTGAACCTCCCATTTTATTTTCATTTAAAAAATATTCTGCAATATTGAAGATGTCTTTACAAACACAATGCCTGTATTCTATTAAAATTTGTTTATTCACCTTATTATACCCAATATATTTTGTTCTGAGAGCAAGGACTTATTTTTGTTTCTATTCCTGCAAATCTAGCAAGCACCCAGCACATAGTAGACAGGAGTAAAAAAAAATAATAATAATGAAATTAACAGCAATAATGGTTAACACTTATGGAGCAATACTTCATACTAGATATTGTTGTGAATAGTAATTCATTTAATCCTCCAGTAAAAGGAGTGACCATCATAAGCCAATTTTACGGAGGAAAAAATTGAATATATTTTTTAACTTTTAAAAACTAATGTATTGGGGCTGGAGTGGTAGCTCGGAGGTTATGGTGCTTGCCTGGCATGCACGAGTACATGGGTTCAAACCCCAGCACCAATGTATACAACTCAGTGTCAGAGCATCAAAAGCCATATGAAAAACTCAATTAAAATTGATTCTCTCTCTCTCTCTCACTGTCCTCCCTTAAAAAAAAAAAAACTAATGTATTTACTGAACTTTTTTTGGTGTGTATGTGGTGCTCGGCATCAAACCTAGGGCCTTCCTCATTCTAGGAAGGTCCTCTAGCATTGAACTACATTCCCCCAACCCTATTGGACATATTTGTAAAACTATACAATTTCTGTTTCTTTCCTTCTTTCTTAAGAAAGAGGGACAGTGGGAGAGAGAGAGAAAGAATCAATTTTATTTAGTTTTTCATCTGGTTTTCGTTGCTCTGACAGTTCATTGTATATGTGGTGCTGGGGTTCAAACCTGTGTCCTCATGCATACAGGCAAATCCCATAACCACTGAGCCACCCCTCCAGCCCCCAATTCCTCTTTCTTGTCAGTTATGATATCAAATTATAAACACCCCAAAAAGGCAACAGTTGAAAACATGGAGCTGAACAGATCACCAACAGTTAGTAATGAGGAAAAAATAAAAAAGAACAATCAATTAGAAGGTTAGTGAAACAATGCAGTTTCATAGTACACAAGAAAAAGAAGACTTTTTTGTGATTCAGTCTAAATTAGCGAACATGAATTTGTTTAGGAGCTGGTTAGAATGGTTTGGGCCCTTTATTCAGTTGTGGTGAAGGGACTGTAGCTTCAATTCCTACTGATGATGCTGTTTTAGACAACAGCCAAAGAAAGGTTCAAAGGCCTAGATAGATAATATGGATTTTGTTCTGGCTTGGTTTTGAGTGGTCCTGGAGTTCTTTTGGGAAATGGAGTTTGTATGTATGTCTTTGCCTTTTTAATCCCAGTGGTTGTCTGGCCAGTCTTAAGCTTCCATACAACTTCCATTTGTTGTTCTTGAATTTTTTTGCCTTTCCTTAAAGAGAGAATTAATTTTTATTTATTTATTTATTTTCATCTGGTTTTTGTGTTTCCTACACTCAGTTGGTGCTGGAGTTTGAATGTGGGTCCTCACACATGCCAGTAAAGTGCTCTAACGCTGAGCCACTGCTCCAGTCCTTTCTCTTTTCTTTTTATTTTCTCAAAGAGTCTGTCCTGAATCAGACTCTTGGTTTGCTTCTCTATTCCATCTTCTAGAAGTCCGCTTCAGCAACTTTTCTTCTACATAACCAAAGAGGTTCCAACCAGCAGATGGCACTGCAGCAGAGAAGGGCAGAGTTTCTTGAGTTCCTGACAACCACTGTGGACCTGTAATCTTACAGTTTCAGCCTCCAAGGACTCAGTGTGGCACTTCTACCGGATTCTAATAAGGATTTGCACAATAGAATCTATAGTTTTGCCTTACTGCTCCCATCATTAGATGATGTTTTTCGTCACGTTGTCAAAGTGTCTTCAGAGGAAAGCCGTCCATAAGTCGCTGATTTCTGGCTAAAGTGGCCGAGGTGACGCTAGCTTGAACTAAATAAAGAGCCTCTCCTAATAGTTTTAAAGGAAAGAAAAATCCATTCAAACAAAGAGGCAGTTATGTGCATGTTTCCAACAAAAAGGACCTTTAGGATCTGAAATATGTGAATAGTTGTTTTGCTATAAAACTCCTTATGTCATTCTGAATGTTCAGACGCAGCTTGACTAGATTTACATCAGGAGTTAGGAAGAGCTAGCTGGGCAGTAAGGGCAGCTCCAACCGCAGAAGGGCTTCTTCTTCTGCCCCTCCTCCAAACCAAAGGCTTAACGTATCTACTAATGAACGAACTTGCTATCGCAGAGCACTGAAAACTTATATTCCCCAAAAACGTGCCCGACATCTAGACAACGGGGACATTTTCACCTTGCTACAGTGACCTTGCTATAACATACATGGGTGTGCCATTTTATGTGCAATTCTGTCTCCAGACAGATTTCTCTCCAGTGTCTACTCTTGTTGTTGTTCCTGACTTTATTACCGGTTTGCACCCGAATTCTTTGGGGGAATGTAGGGTTTGTTTTTGTTTCTTGGCCAGGAATCTCTTGATTCTGAGAATCTTGTGAGAAGAGGTGCAGTGAATCGAGTCAACCGCACACACCGAAATGGCGGAGAAGAGAAAACGGAGCTGTTTTTTAAGCTCTAGCGTTGGCGTTCCCTTAAGTGGAAGCCACGGACGACAGAGACCTTTACGTTACAAGGGGGCTGCTGCTTATATACACGAAGAGCAGTCGCCAAGGCACAAAACCTCCAGCCTTTACTTTTCCAAACACACCACGTGGCAGCCCAGTGAAGTTACGCGCCAGCTCTAAACCTGCAGGGGCACCTTGAACAGGCGTGGTTACCATGACCACAGAAGAAGCCTCGCAGACAATTTCTCACCCACGTTAAGCGCGCACGCGTCACGCAGCAGATTTCCGCCCCCGACTCGACAATCGGCTAGCAACTCCCGATTGCGTTCGGCGCTCGACTCTCGGGCCTTGCGCATGCGTTCTACGGCTCTTACCCTTCGCCGCGGCCCGGATCGGGAAGTGTCAAGCGGGAGTCGGGTTTCCCCGCCTTCGCCGCTCCCACCACTGACCCCGGACCCCTTACCCAGGCCCGGGCCTAGCCGTCATGACGAACGGTGAGAATCGGTGCCCCGAGCGATGGGTGAGAGTGAAGGACGAGGGGAAACGTGGCGGGCGGGGCCGGGACGGAAGTGGCTGTTCTCCCCGCGCCCTCCCAGCCCGTCCCGTCGGCTTCTCCGCGCCCCCAACTCCGGTCAATTGTACTCCTCGGCAGATTCGCGCTTCCGGAGCCCACCTAGGCCCACCTGTCGAGCCTCCCGGTCTTCACCCTTCTGCTTCCTAGAAGTTCGTTCTGGCCCTGGGGGAGGCCGGTATCTATAAACTAGTGCTCTTTAACTCCAGGGAGGAGAGAATCCCCCTTCCAGCCCCCTTTCTCATACTTTTGGACAGTAGTTTGAGAGGACCAAGAAATCACAGAGGATATCAAACCCCACACTTTGGCGGGGGGAAGTGGACAACCCCCTTCTCCGCAAAGTTCTTTTTTAAAATGCCGGAAAAACCTCCTTTTGAGTCCCAACTGGGTAATCACATCTGGAAATTCTAGCTAGTGTTGCAAAAGATGATGGATTTGGACACTGCCTTTTCTAAATGATATAGCAATTGCCGCCCTGTCTATCTGACCTAATTTTCAAGGCTTCTTCAAACAGTTTATAGACATGATTTCTGAATTCCAGGGAAGGGCAGGAAGCAGTCATTTTATGGTTTTTGCAGTTAGCCTTAGAGAAAAAGAGAAAGGTCTTTTAGGCAGTATAATTTGAAGGGCTCAGGAAAGCATTTCTCAAAAGTACTTTGTCCGTAGGCCTGGCACTGAAGACTATTGTTTTACCGACTTGTAAATTTTTGGCAGCGTTTGTAGAGTTTTATGGGAGAAAAAGTAGCACACGAAGGTACCATTCTTCCTTAAAGAAAAAGAAGAAAAGTGTGTGTATTAATTTACTGGACCTATCTGTGAAAGAGTTTTACTGGAGGAAGAGAGAGGCACATAGTGTGGTCCAGAACTAATACATTGGTTATACACAATATCAATCTGGAACTTACTGGAAAGTCAGAGGTCTCAGGACATCACCCAGAGGAAGAAATCATCTGAACCTGGAAATAGAACATTCCAACACATAGTAGTTGCTGAATAAATTGTGTGTGTGTGTGTGTGCGCGCGCGCGTGCGTGTGTGTCTGTCTGTCTGTCCCACTTCTGTGGTCCGGTATCTTATTATTTATTTATTTTTTTGGCTGCAGTAAGGTGATTGATTCATTGTGCTTACTAGTACAATGCTAATTTACATGTGTGAAAAATAGAACTAAGAGTTTAAAGCTTTCTGCTATGTCAAAATACAGATTTTTAGGGCTGGAGCGGTGGCTTGGCAGTTATAGCCCTTCCCTGACATGTGTGAAGATTCAGGTTCCAACCCCACCACCATGCACACAATGAAGTATTGGAGCAACGAAGGCCACTTGAAAAACTAAATAAAAGTTGATTCTCTTTCTCACTGTCCCTCTCTCTCAAAAAAAAGTATAGTTTTTTAAAATACAAGAATCTGTTGTTCTGGCAGAAATTTGTAAGTCGAATATGATGCATGAAGTGTAAGCTAAGTATAGGAAAACTATTCACATAAATTCTAACTCTCACAATTTCCATTAAGCTTTACCCTTTGCCTCAATATTTTAACAACAGGAGTAGATCTGACAGACTTGGTTAAACACCAGACTCTCCTTTATCACATGAGTGATTTATAACAAGTATGTTTAATTCTCTGTGCTCCAGCTCCAAAGATTCTTCTGCCCCTATTAACCCATTGCCAATCCTGGGAGGCTGATTCCACATAAAGTGATTGCACCCTGCTCAGGATTCTACTTTTGGAAAGGGGAGGGGAGGGGGCAGTGAAACTGCTGTAAAAGGGATGACTTCGAGCAGTTTTGGGGAGCAATAGGTAACATGATAGTCCCAGAGCCTTAGCCTCCTCTTGTCAAGTGTTAGCACAGCCATTTGAAACTGTCATCTTGATATTATATCATACTTTGTCCTCCTTAGATTTCTCAGCTGGGATTACCTGTTCCAAGCTAGGACAGCACCAAAGGATTTCTTTTTTTGTTTGTTTATGACAGTGTACTCCTTGGATGGGATTCTGGTGTTTGGTTTGCTCTTTGTTTGCACCTGTGCCTACTTCAAGAAAGTACCTCGTCTCAAAACCTGGCTTCTATCAGAGAAGAAGGGAGTTTGGGGTGTTTTTTACAAAGGTAAGGTTATGTCTGGACAGAAAAGAGAAGATGGCCATCTCTGGACATTGTGATGCTACCAACTAGGGGTATAATGGACTGGGATTATATTTGACTCCACTTTTAGAAAAAAATCCGTGAGATGGAGTCTGAGAGTTGGTTAAATTAAATAATCATTTTCCAAAGTTGAAAAAAGAGCTGGGAACTGTGGTGTACACCTGCAATCCCAGTGACTTGGCTCAGGAGGTGCACAAGTTCAAGGCCAGTCTCTGCAAGTTAGCAAGGCCCTACACAACTTAATAAGAAACCCTGTCTCAAAAGAGAGGGAAAAAAGGGGGAGGGGGCTGGAATGTAGCTCAGTGGATTCAAGACCCTGGATTTAATCCCTAGTACCAAAATAAATAAATAGTAATTTTGCTGTTATTCAAAAGATAACTTTATTTTAGCATCCAGGAAAATTTAGTATTCCCCATGGAATAAAAGTGTTCAAATTAAACAAGTTTTGACTGGGCTGGAATTCCTCCCTTGAAGCGGAGGAGTATTTTTCCTACTGAAAACTTTCCTGATTTTCTGGAAAGAAATACAGTGTATTCTCTTTAAATTTTGATTTAGTTAACTGAGACTTATTTTTACTTTTATTTGGGCTACCTTCAACTGGAATCCTACCTACCTAAATCTTTTTTCAAAACAAGATAAAATACAAACAAACAATATATCCATCTTAAACCTAGAGCATAAATGTAGCATTTAAAAACATTCCTGGATTCTTGAGACTCTTGATAGAGCTCTTTGTCTGTAACTAGAAATTTCAGAATGTCACCTTGAATGTGAGAACTTCTGTGAAAGCCAGGAGTGATTTCTTCTCTCTACTTTTGTCTGCTAGCTGCTGTGATTGGAACCAGGCTGCATGCTGCTGTGGCAATCGCCTGCGTTGTAATGGCCTTTTACGTCTTGTTTATAAAATGAATTATAAAATATCCAACTCATCAACTGCCAACCAAGGGGACCTGGGTGAAGAACCTGTTGGAGGCCTGGACCCAGTGTAGGAGAGTTCAGCTAAAAACATCAAAGTCCCCAGGATGACACCACAGCGTCTGCCCCTACCATAGGTGGGAAAAACTCCTCATGGTCATGGATGTTATTTATGCTTCAGGGTACTCCAGAAAGCCAACTTCCTTTGATCTGTGTGTAAATCGGCCCTCAGCAATGAATATATAATGTTCAGTTTAATTACATCATCGGTGATAAGATTACGTACCTCCTGCTTGAAAACCTGTCACCTGGGCTGGGGTTGTAGCTCAGTGGTAGAGCATTTGCTTAGCATGTGTGAGGCCCTGGCTTCAATCCTCAGCACTACAAAAAAACAAAAATAACACCAACATGTCACCTATTTTATTCTTCAGCCCCTCATCAGGATCTTTTCAAACTGAGGCTTATTAGGGAAGGACATAGGCTGTGTCCAGACCTCTTGGAAGGAGAGAGAATTTTCAAGACATGACATTTTTTTGGGTTTGGCAATTTGGGGAGGGAGGGTGCTAGGTGGGAAATAGGAGTTATGAACAGCCAGGAAATTGCTTAGTTTTAGAAATTTCTCTTTTATATACCTATCTGGGAGCATAAGAGAAAATTAAGTTCTCATTGCAAAAAGAGAACAGATGAAGTAGCTTGCCATGTGCTGGTAGCTTGAGAGTTTTGCCAAGAGAATCTGAGCTTATATAAAATTCAGGAATTAACCGTCTGTGATGAGACTAGACAGCAATGACTGAGGAAAAAAAAAAAGTTTTCTGTTTACCTGTATTCCCAAAGGAAGACTACTCAATCAAATGGTATATGAGAAATGAATCAATTGTTGCTATTTCCTAAGACTTTTTTGTATTTTCTAACTTTCTTAATGCTTAATACTGTTACTCAGTTTTAAATGCCACCTCTAGGGGAAATAGAAATTGTTGAAGAAATAATTATTTAATATATTTGCAGTTAGAGTAAAAGAAAGAAATGAGCATATCATTTCATATACTAGTAAATTCATTAGTATAAGAATTTATTGTGATGGAAGATTTGTCATGTTATAAAAGATTCACACTTAGTCTTTGTTTAGTTGTGTTATGGCAGTATTCACTTCACTACTTGTTTTTCTTTGCCAACTCTTGATTTTTCTTTATATTGCAGTACTCTTTTCATTGTTTCTGGAAATTATTTACTGTGTAGAAACATGAGAAATTCAAACAAGAGAAGTTGCTGATATTGACATGTTTGGACAGTTCATAGAATCCACTAGTGAAATAAGAATGGTTTCTAAAGTAAAGGAAAACAGCTTTACAATTGAGAGTGAAAGGCTTTTCCATTGACTATGGTAAATTTTGAGCAAATCTTTTCAGGTAACAGCATATGAAGGGAAGACTTTTCTGCTCTCTCCTTATGTATGTAGAAGAATCTGATGCTGGATTTGTAAAGCCAAGAACTTCTGTCTTTAAAAAAAAAAAAAGAGAAGGTCTAAAATTAAATTATTGTAAGAAGCAAACAGATATAGATCTTCCAGTTGAATTGTCCATTATAATAAAACTTGACTATGGGCAAGTTAGCTATGGATCACTCTTGTGTAATAATAAATTATCTTTTGTCTGCTTACTCCAAAAGATTAAAAGCTGCTAAGAAGTTGAGGTTCTGAAATATGCAGTTTAGTGCTTTGTGGGATCCTGGAAGTACAGAACATCATCAAGTAAACACTACATGTCTATCTCAGAGTTGTGGCTGTTACCTCTTCAGGAATTGGTCCACAGGGTAAATTTCAATGATTCCTATGTTTCCCATTGTCATTTCTGAGGATCTTTCACATAAGAGAAAGGAATTATATTGGAATAGGAAAAGAGTTACACCTTACCGGTGTGTTTGGAACCTGTTGACCAAAGGGAACGACTCTCCCTGGGAACAAGTTCAGCATGTTTTGCACTTGTTATTTTGTAGCTTTAATGACTTGTTTTCTAATAGGGCTAATGTCTCTAAGTTTGGTGCTTAGAGCTGTTTCATATTTTAAACTAGTTCCATTCCACCGTATAGTTCAAGCCAATTTTTTACAGCTGCCTGGGTGGGTCATCTTGGCCTAAACTCCTGAGTTACATTTTGAGATTTTTCATTCCAGAATGTACCAAAAAAGTGCATAAAGTGACAGCAGTTTACAGCAAGAAGCAAATACACAGCCTATTTCATTTCTTGATTTTATGTGAGCAGATAAACAAAAACTTTAATTCATTACTTTGGTTGATGTGTCTTATATATTTTTGGCTAAAAATTATAAGAAATTGTTCCTCTGTGGAAGTCTTTTAGGGCTGGGGGTATGCGGAAAGCAATATTGCCTCAGATTCAACTTGGTATCACCATAAACCCTGTATACCAGGGTAGATGAAGTCAGCTCCTTTTTATAGTTGGAGTACAGTTTTTTTATTCATCATTGTCTGCACAAATCCTTAAAAATAAAATTTCTTTCCCTACAATATTTGTCCATTTTATTTGACACATGCTGAATTTGTTGAACTTTTTTCAATACTCCCCTTGGATTCTGGCCATTGTTGTGGGGTCCAGTTATTGATGCATTGTCATACCACTAGAGACCAGAGTAGAAAAAGAATAAAGTTTATTTTGGGGAAAGAGAAGGAACAGAAAAGAGAAGAAACAAGCTGATGCCCGGGGGCCACTGTTCCAAAGCCAAGTTTAGGGAGAGCAGCAGCACGGAAGACACAAGCAGGCTGTATTTAAAGGAAAATTTTGGTAAACTTACAAAAGGGGTTTTTCCTCCAAGAAATGCAGACAGCAAGTTTTAATTTATCTGTTACAAATTGCACCTAGTGGGCTAGCAGGGCAGGCTAGGCGGGGAGCTGAACTATCTATATCTGAAACTGGCAGCTCCAGAGGACTGCTTCACAGAGATAGTCACAATGACCTTGACTATTTCCATTTAACACAGCACACTTCAAGGATTTTATTTCCATCCTTTTCGGCATGCTGAATTTTAACTAAATACATTTGTTTTGTATCAGAGGGTCTCAACCCTTTCATAGCCATAGCTCATCTTTTTAGTTCACATTAGTGAATATCATTATTCCTGTTATCCCCTTGTGAGGGTCACTGAATGTATGATACAGTTGAGAGTATATGATGTCCTCTCCTGTGGGGGACATGAAGTTTTCATAAAACTGTGAGGTATATTGAATAAGGTAGATTGTACCTGCCCCAAACATTTAACCTACTTGTGCTTACAAATAAACTAATTTTTTGGAATGAAGCATATCAGATTAACCAGCCAGGCCCCTGGAAAATCTCTGAGCCAATGGGATCCTGGCACATACAATTGGTACTTCCTCCCAGGTGCCTGGTGGGTTTGGCACAAATACAAATTATAACTTCAGAAATAATTTCTTATCTCCAACATTCCTTTGTTTTATCCTTATATACCAGTTTCACTGAAAAAGGAGAGAGGAGGAACTGAGGTGTTAAAAGTTGTGATCTCTAATGTGAGAGGTGCCAGTTATATAACGGCTATTACTTTTTTTTTTTCTCCACAATACTGGATCACTGGGCCACTGTAAGATATTTTTGAAAGTCATATATATTTTAATTGATGTGAATGTAAATGAAGGTTTAGCAATACGACTGCCACATCATCAGGTTCTGAGCAGAGGACTCTGAAGTTAGGAATATGCCTTCCTATCTTAACCCATTTCACAGATACCCTGACTACATAGTCTTTGGATTTAAGTACTCCCTTCCTGGGGCTGGGAGTATGAGTCAGTGGTAGAACACAGGCCTAACACGTATGGGGCCCTTCCTTTGGTCTGTACCCAAAACTACAACTATTAAGAAAAACAATTCTATTCCTCACCTCCGTAGTGAAGTGACGCTTGCCTTCTCCCTTAGAAGAACTCTTGAGGGAGCTGATGCTCTTCTTGGTGCTGATCAAAGATTACCGTGTCCATGCAAAGGAAGTCATTCACTTATAAATCTGAGATCGAATCATCTTATACTCGATAATTTAAAATTTAACGCGAGTAAAATAAAGTCGATATAAAAGAAAGCTATAGGTGTGCAATGTAGATTTATATGATACAAAGATCAAAAGATAACCATAGTTCAGCATGTATTGTTTAACTCGGTTCCCTCTCCCCGGGACCTCCGAGCCACGCGAGGGCAGCAGGGCGCACCCTGGATGAGGGTGAGTGGGACAGTGGTCCGCTCGTGCCGAGTGGCTTCTCCCAGAGTTCTCCGCGGAGGCGGCTGAGGGTTTAAAAGAGGCGGCGGACTTCCGCTGCCCTCTGGAGGGAGAGCGGCCTGGGCTGAGGCGAGGGTGGGAGGTTTCGTGTTGTTGCGTGGAAGGTGCGTGTGGGCCGAGTGTGTGAATGGACGCGCGAGTGTGTGCTAGGTGCGTGCAAGGCGAGTGCGTGCGCCCCCCGCGCCCCTCCCTCCCACTTACACTTTGATCTTATTTGATCGGGACGTGACCCCAGCCCCGCCGGGCCGCCCCGAAATGAAAAGCTCCCCTCCTGCGAAGTCCCCCTTTCGGGCGCTGTGCAGCGAGGCCCCTTGGGCGGCGGCAGCGCCGCGGTCCCCGAGGTCCCGGAGCCGGTCCTACGGGCCCGACGCTCAGAAGTGATGAATTGATCAGATAGACGAGGCCGGGTCTGTCCCGGGCCAATGATTATCGAGGCGATTCTGATCTGAGCCCAGCCCCAGGTTATGGACACTGAGCTTCAGGACTTTGGGACGAGCTCGTTAGCGTTCTGCGGTGGCTGGGGCCTCTGACACGCGGAGGCGGAGAGCGAATGGGCCCAGAGCCGTTGCCTAGCCTCGGAGCTCGAGCTGAAAGATGACCCAGGCCTTCCTTTCTTCCTTTCAGGATAGACTTGTCTTTTGACTGCGGTATCCATGCTGTATTTAGCTCCCCCGGAGCTAAAGACTCTCTACAGCCTCTGCTGCTAAGAGGGGGAGGGGAGTTTGTCACACACATGTACACATTAAACATGAATGTGCAGGAATCCAGATTCCAGGGACTTGCCCAGGATTTAATGAATTTGAACGACGAGGAAGTCTAGGAATTTTTAAAAAGCATTTTAAAAGATAGTTTTGCGCAGTAGGTACCAAAGATTTAACCGGGGAGGCGCTGAACCACAGAACCACATCTCCAACCCGTTTTGTATTTTGAGACAGGATCTGGCTAAATTGATGAGGTTGGCTTTGAACTTGTAATCCTATTGCCCCAGCTTTCTGAGCAGCTGGGATTGCGGTTTCTGCCATTGCGCCCCACCAAAAAATTTATATATATACATACATACATACATATATATATATATATATGTGTGTGTGTGTGTATAATGTTTTATTTGGTACTAGGGATGGAACCCAGAGGCGCTTAACCTCAGCCTCATCCCCAGCCCTATTGATGCGGGGTTTTTGAGATGAGGCCGGATTCTCTGCTCCCACTGGTGGGGCCGCTACAGATTCCAGCAGCCAAAATAGCCGGCTTCTAGTGTTTGCAGCCATTCCCAGTTAAAATTGAGAATTTGGATGGGCTACTCTCCAGCTAAAAGCTGGGTGTTGCGGGAATTCACCCCGGGAATTCAGCACCAATCTTCTGGGTCCTTGTCTCATGAATTTGAAGAATAAAATCCACGGACAACCATGGAAGGAGGAGTAAAAGGAGTAGGATTTATTTAGGAAGAAGAGCAGAGACTCCACAAGGTGGAGGGGCACCTGGAAAAAGGACACTGTCTAATGGAGGTTAGGCCAGAGATTATATTGATTTGGGGTATGAGCATAATTAACATTCATGCAAAGCAGGCATTGAGAAATGCATCTGCATTATTGGTTGAAATCTATGCAAAGCAGGCGTCGAAACTTAGTACCAAAGTCATTGGTTAAAATCTAGGCAAAACAGGCATTGAAACTGGTCAAGAACACCATTGGTTAAAATCTATGTAAAACAAAAGGTGGCAAATACTTCCTAGTTCCCACCTGCATCCACCCCCATTTCTTAGTTTTCCCACCAAAGGAGTTGCTCCCAAAGGTGAGCCTCAAGGTTATTTACATATGAAGGCCCTGCTTGTGCCCTGTCAATCACTCTACCAGCTAGCTCTTAGAGGGGGCCCTTTGTCCTGACTACCTGGCCATTTTACTATCTCTCCTAAAACTGTCTATTTTTTTATTTTGAGACCGCATCTTTCTAAATTGCTGAAGCTGGCTTTGAATTTGCAATCCCCCTGCCTCAGCTGGTAATACCAGTAGCTGGTATTACAGGTGTACATCACCCCCACGGGCAAGCATTTTTTAAAATTTTAAAATTGATATATAAAAATTGTACATAATTATAGAATACCATGTGATGTTTCAATGCCTGTATACATTGTATAATATTCACCTTAGGTAAACATTTCTGTCTGGAACAACATTTCTTTGTGGTGAAAACATTCAACTTTTTTCTTTTTGGTACCAAGGATTGAACCCAGGGCTACTTATCCAGTGAGCTGCATCCTCAGACCCTCTCCTACTTTGTTGTTTTGTTTTTGAAAGTCTAAATTGCTAAGGGCCTCTCCAAATTCCTGAGACTGGTTTCAAACTTGCAATCCCAACTATACTCCCCAGCCCTCTAATAACCACATTTTATTCTAAACTTCTGTGAGAGAAAAAAAAATTTATATGAACAAGATCATGTGTATTTGCCTTTTTGTGCCAGGCTTATTTCACTGAACGTAAGAAATGTCTTGCAGTTCCATCTGTGATGTTGAAAATGACAGGATTTCATTCTTTTTATGGCTGTATTATATTCCGTAGTGTGTATATACCACATTTTCTTTATCCATTAGTAGACATAGGTTGATTCAATTTTTTGGCTATTATGAATAGTGAAGCAACAAACATGAGAGTACAGATGTTTCTTCAATACATTGGTTTTATTTCCTTTGGATATATACGTAGTAGTAGGTTTGCTGAATGACATGGTAGTTCTATTTTTAGTTTTTCAAGGATCCTGCATATTGTTTTCCATAATGTCCATACTACTCTTTACATTCCCACTATCAGTATTCAGTGTTGCCTTTCCTCCACGCCCTCACCAGCACTTATATGTAGTCTTTTTGATAGTTGCCATTTTAACTGGAGGGAGGTGATATTTCATTGATTTTAATTTGCATTTCTCTGATTCATGATTTTGAACATTTTTGTACTTGATGGAGGTTGTTTTGAGAAATGTCTGGGTATATTGCCCATTATTATCTTTTTTTTTTTTTTTTTAAAGAGAGAGGGACAGTGAGAGAGACAGAGAAAGAAACAACTTTATTTAGTTTTTCACATGGCCTTCGTTGCTCCAACACTCAGTTGTGTACGTGGTGCTGGGGTTTGAACCCGGGTCCTCGTGCTTGCCAGGCAAGCACTGAAACCGCTGAGCCACCGCTCCAGCCCATATCTTTTTTTTTTTTTAAAGAAAGAATCAATTTTATTTAGTTTTTCTTGTAGCTTTCATTGCTCTAAGACTTCGTTGTGCACATGGTTATGGGGTTTGAACTCATGTACTTGTGCATGCTGGGCAAGCACTCTAACCCCTGAGCCACTGCTTCAGCCCCCCATTTATAATTTTTGATGCTGCTTGAATTCTGGATATGAATTTCTGTATAGCTTGCAAAATATTTTCTCCTATTCTGTAGGTTTTTTTTTTAAAGAGGGACAATGAGAGAGAGGAGGAGAAAAATAATTTTTTATTTGTTTTTTCATGTGACTTTCATTTCTCCAAGACTTTGTTGTGTATATGATGCTGGGGTTTGAACTTGTGTACTCGAGCTTAAACCTCCAAGCCACCACTCCAGCCCCTGTTCTTTAGATTTTATTCTTCACTCCGTTGTTTCCTTTGTTGTACAGAAGCTTTTCAGTTTGACATAATCCCTTTTGTCTTTTTGCTTTTGTTTCCTGTGCTTTTGGGGAGTCTCATAAAAAAAAAAAAAAAAAGATCCTTGCCCGACAGGGTGTAGTAGCACATGCCTGTAATCCCAGTGAACGCAGGAGGCTGAAGCAGGAGACTTGCAAGTTTGAGGCCAGCTTCAGCAACTTGGTAAGACACTGTCTCAAAAAAATAAAGGTCAGCGGATGTAGCTGAGTGGTAAAGAGCTATTGAGTTCAATCCCCTGTACCCACCCACCCCCCCCAAGAAATAAATCCTTGCCTATTCCAATATCCTGAAGCTTCCCCCACCCTTTTTTTGGAGTAATTTCAAGTCTTCCATTTAAGTTTTTAATCCATCTTGAGTTAATTTTAAAAAAAATATGTAAAAAGGGTTCCAATTTCATTCTGCATGTGTCTATACAGTTTTTCCAACACCATTTGAGACTGTCTTTTCTCTAATGCATTTTCTTAGCACTTTTATCAAAGGTGTGTTGGTTGTAAGAGTGTGGATTTATTTCTAGATTCTCTGTTCTGTTCGATTGGTTTTTGTGTTTGTTTTGCCAGCACCATGCTGTTTTTATTACTGCAGCTTTATAGTTTATTTTGGAATCAGGTAATGCAATGGCTCCCACTTTGTTCTTCTTGCTCAATATTACTTTGGCTGTTTGGTTGGGTTTTTTTGTTGGTGGTGGTGGGTTTTGTTTGTGATTATTCTATACAGATTTTAGGATTTTTCTATTTCCATGTGTAAAAAGGTAGAAACTTCCCTCTTTGATATAAAACAAATGTATTTAATTAAGATCGAGCATGCCAAAATGGATGGAAATAAAATTCTTGAATTGTGTTGACTGTGGTAGATTAACAGAAATAGTCAAGGTCATTGGGACTGTCTCTATGAAGCAGCACTTTTCTGAGCTGCCGGTTTCAGATATGGATAGTTCAGCTCCCTGCCTAGCCCACCCTGCTAGCCCACCAGGTGCAATTCGTAACAGATAAACTAAAACTTGCTGTCTGCATTTCTTGGAGAAAGACCCTTTTTGTAAGCCTGCCAAAAGTTTTGTGATTTTTATCTTTAAAAACAGCCTGCTTGGGTCACTAGGGGCTGCTACTCTCTGCCTTGGAGAAGTAGCCCTGGTGCACCAGCCTGTCTTTTCATTTTCCAAATAACCTTTTTCCTTTTCTACTCTGGTCTCAGGTGGTCTCTCAGTGCTTCTATAACTGGACCCCACAACACATGAAGGCTGTCATTGGTATTTTGGTAGGGATTGCATTGAATCTGATTGCATTGAGCAGTGTGGACATTTTAACAATATTGATTTTTCCAATTCAAGAACACAGGACATGGACCTGGAGTGGTGGCTCAGTGGTTATAGCACTTGCCTTGCAGGCATGAGGGTGCGGGTTCAAACCCCAGCACCACATACACAATGAAGTGTTGGAGCAATGAAAAACTAAATAAAATTGATTCTTTGTCTCTCACTGTCCCTCTCTTAAAAAAAAAAAACAAAAACAAAAACAAAACAAGATGTCATCAATATTTTGTAGTTTTTATTTTCGAGATCTTTCGTCTATGGATCAAATTTATTCCTAGGTTCTGTTTTTGTATTTGTGGTGCTAGGGACTGAACCCAGGGCTTCAGGTATGCTAGGCAAGTGGTATACCACTGAATCACACCCCCAAACCCTTATTTTTTTGTTTTGTAGTTATGGTAAATGGGATTGCTTTCTTGATTTCTTTTTCAGATGATTCATTATTAGCATATGGAAACAACACTGACTTATGTTGATTTTGAATTATGTAACTTTACCAAACTTGTTTGTTAATTGTAGTAGTTTTTTGGTGGAGTGTTTGAGGTTTTCTACATGTAGCATTGTGTTGTCTGCATACAGTGACATTTTGATTTTCTCCTTTACAGTTTGAATGTACATTATTTTTTCTCTTGCCTGTTTGCTCTGACTAAGTACTATATAGAATAAAAATAGTGAAAATGGGCATCCTTGTCTTGTTCCAATCTTGGAGAGAAAGCTTTCACTTTTTCCCCACTCAGTATATGAGCTTATCATACATGGACTTTATTACATTGAGGTATCTTCCCTCCACACCTAATCAGAGGGAGAGAGAGAATAAATTTTATTTATTTTTCATCTGGTTTTTCTTTTTCCAACACTTAGTTGTGTATGTGGCACTGGGGCTCAAACCTGGGTCCTTGCGTATGCCAGACAAGCATCCAACCACTGAGCCACGGCTCCAGCTCTGATCAGAGTTTTTATCAGGAAAGCATATTGAATCTTGTCACATGCTTTTTTTCCCATCTATTGACATGATCAAACGGTTTTTATTCATTCTGTTAACGTAGTATATCATGTTTATTGATTTGCATATGTTGAATAATCTTTTTAATGTGCTATTGGATACAGTTTGCTAGTATTTTGTTGAGGATTTTTATATCTATGTTCATCAGGGATATTGGCCTATAGCTTTATTTGTTATGTCCTTGTCTGGTTTTGGTATCAGGGAAATGCTGGCCTTGTAAAATGATTTTTTTTTAGAATAATTTAAGAAGAATTGGTGTTCATTCCTTAAATGCTTCGTAGGGATCTATATTTTTATTTTTATCTGTTGATTTTTTTTCCAAAGAAGCCCCATTTTATTATTTTATTCATAGAGAAAAGTCTGTTCTTCTCTGGTGATTGATGAGCCTTTTCCACAGATCCCAGCTTTCTCTTCTACCCATGCCCCTTGTGTAAGTTAAAGTTAGATAGCAGATACATTTGTTAAGGTTGTGCTGGTTGTCAAGGAACATTTGATTTCCAACCATTTCTTCTTTCAGATACAATGCTGCAATTCATTCCCCTTCTAGTCTTGAAGCCATATGGGGCCCTTGATCAATTTGGGATGCTTTTCAAAGTTCCCCAGGATCCCAGTGTTGTCATAGACTTCGAACGTGACCTTCTTCTCATTCCAACAGTGAACCACTTTGCAGAACAGGAGGGTGAGTCTTATTCAGGCCAATCCTGGAATACCCAGAGAGAAACTTCTGCAGATCCAGGGTATCCAGTCCCACAAGCCTCTACCTGCCCTGCAAGAGGGAGCTCCTGCCACTGCTCTAGAATCTCTCAGCAGCACACCAAAAGAGCCCAAGAATGAGGGATAGGCGTGGCCTTAAAGGAAGTGACTACAAGGACCATCGCCACTAAGTTGGAGACGGCCATCCTGGGCCTCACAGGGTCTATATTTTTAAAAGCTTGAACATGGATGACAGTAATAATTTTTTCTTGTCTTTGCGTGTGTGTATGTGTGTGCACGTGTGCGCGCGTGGAGGATCAAACCCAGTGAGTGCCTCATGCATACTAGGCAAATATTCTACCACTGAGCTAAATCCCCAGTGGTAATATAATCAGTGTTTTTGATGGGGTGATTGATTATCTAAAGAGTCACAATCTCTGCCAACTTCAGCCATTTTATATAATGAGAACTGAAACTTCATATTGCCACTTGGCTTAAAATATTATCTAAATAGAGGGTTCTCATTGGAAAGGGACTGTGACAATTCAGTTTAAGGACCCTTCATCTGAGTACCTGGAAGAAACCCTTTCACATTGAAGGAGGCTGGGGAAGGGGAATCAGGACCCTGTCCCTAATTATGGTGACAATGAAACTTTAAACTAGCTGAACTGGTCTCTGTCAGTAAAATGTTTGCCAAGGTGTCTGCATGAGCTGCACAGAAGTTGTTTACACAGAATTTGGCTGTGGTTTGTAACTTCTTGAACAGTGAAGCTCTGAGATGTGCTTATCTAAAGTAGAAGAGTTATGGGATGAACTTTTACCCCAGAGCAAACCTGTGCAGAAGGTGTTATTTCTGCAAAAACTTCTGAAATAGTTGTCTGACTTGTTAAAATGGAAAAAATATTAAATGTTATGTAACCTTCCTCTGAATATAAAACTAAAAGTTTTCAAACTGAGCGTCCTGGATTTGAGATACCCGTGCTGTGCAGCTTTGAATAAAACTGCTTCCTGGAATTCTTTGGGTGTCTGCCTCATCTGTCACTGCAACAGTATCTGAATAAGTGCACACACGGTCAAACAATTAGAGATGTGAATTTATTATGCACTATTTTAAAAGATCATTAGGTCATTTCTTGTCCGATCTTTTATGTGAACACAGCAGGTTCTTGTGAGTGATTTGTAATTTTAGAAACCACACTAAAGTAACAATTTTTAGATACCTTCAAACCCAAGCAACCAGATTTCTGAATGATGTTTATAAGGATAAACAAATTGTTTATCGTAGAACAAACTGACACAGGAAAGGGAGTTGGCTTCCAGGCAAGGATATAGAAGCAGAGTTAGAGACTGACAATGGCAAAGAGCCAGAATCAAAATAATGGAGCCTTCCAAGAAAAGTAGAGCCTAGCAGATGACTAAACCCTAGAGGTCTGAGATCTGTTAAGTATGACCTTAGCAGAAGTATTAATGCTACTTAGAACTCGAAAGTTACATTGTTCATAAGCTCCTTAAGACAGTGGCTATTATCTATCTTTTGCTTCCTCATAAAGGTTTGCAAGAGGGCTGGGGCTTGTTACAGTGCTTGCCTGGCATGTGTGAGGATGTGAGTTCAAGCCCCAGCCCACATCCACAGCTAAGTGTTGGAGAAACAAAGGTCAGATGAAAAAATAAAGTTGATTTTCTCTTTCTAAAAATGTGATAGGAAGACTTGAATTTAAAAAAAAAAAAAGGTTAGGGGCTGGAGCAGTGTCTCAGCAGTTACAGCACTTGCCTGGCATGCGTGAGGATGCGAGTTCAAACCCCAGCACCACGTACACAACGAAGTCTCAGAGCAGCAAAGGCCACATGAAAAACTAAATAAAATCGATTCTTTCTCTCTCACTGTTCCTCTCTCTTTAAAAAAAAAAAAGTTTGCAAGAAATGTTGAGTGGATAACTCTGAATGATGAGATTAACTTCATATCGCAACGTGAATGCCTGTGTCCTGCCCAAAGCAATGCTGTTCTGTTCTAAATCCTTATCTCTTTAGAAAGATGACTTTCCAAATTGCAAATACACCCAACAGGATTAGTTTCTAGGAGTCCGGAAATTTCCCTCCCATATTTTTTTTTAAAGAGAGAGGGACAGTGAGATACAGAGAAAGAGAGAAACAACTTTATTTAGGTTTTCACATGGCTTTAGTTGCTCCAACACTCAGTTGTGTACGTGGTACTGGGGTTTGAACCCAGGTCCTTGTGCATGCCAGGCAAGCACAGAAACCAGTGAGCCACTGCCCCAGCCCACCCCCCCCATATTTTAAGAGCAGTCAAGAGGCAACTCACAGTCATAGGTAACAGACATTTCATGCTTCATTTTGCACAAATCTATTTAATGGAGTTGGGCGGCAAGATGTCCACAGTTCACACACCTGTCAACGTTAGGTGGAGAAGAAACCACCATCATTCTTTCGGGAGTAACCTCCATTGGTGGCTGCTGTATGAGGGGACACTGGAGAAAAAAGAAGAGGAATGAGCTATGAAATTTTAATCAGCCATACATTTATGCAGTCTATAAAGATTTTCACAACAGCTGGGGAAACTGGCCTATAAAGGACTGATGGGGAGGTAGTTATAGTTCTACTCCCAGGTTTTTGCCCTGCTTAAAATGTTTATTGCCTAAACCTAAGGCTCAGCTGAGAGGCTCTGAAAAGTTGAATTAATTTCCTAGCTCTATAGTCAGCATGTCCCCTGGTATTAGTCTTATATGTACCAACTTAATCACTACCTTCCCAAACCCTCAGTAATCCCTGATCATCTCTACCAGCCATTAACCTCAGATCCCTGATTCTCAGATCCATTCAGAAAGACTCTTCTGCCCATCTGATTTTCTAACCCTCACCTATGGATCCCTGGATGCTGTGGATAGATTCCTTCTTAGGGTTGATCCAGTGTCTGATGGTCCAGGAAGTGATGGCGGTTGGAGCAGGAAGGGGTAAATATTCCCCAGGGAACTGGATCTTGATTCTAGAAGATGGTATTGGGAAAAACAGAAGAGAGTAATCAGAGAAAAGCTGAGGAAAGAAAGGTAATTGCTGAGACCTCAAAAACAAAGCAGCCAAAGATTCTTTTTTCCCTCTGGAATTAACCTAAAGTTTTGTTCATTTGTGTAGAAGAGTATAATCTTGGAGAATTCTGTTCATTTTAGGCAATAAAAATATAGAAATTACAGAGATAAATGTAAAAACATAAAAATGTGTATACAAATGTGTACCTATTGTTATGTCATGGTGACATTTTACCTTGTATAATTGGATTGCTATCTACCAAAGGGGGCTTCTCCCACTTACCTGTGGGTATCCTGAGTAGTCTCCTGGTGTAACAAGATCTCACTTTTGTCCTTGAATGCTCCACTGTGGTGGTCATACAAGGCGGCTAAGCGGAAATCCAGGTCATCCTTTGGTATCTACAGGGGAAGTCAGTTCCCAGGGTTAACTTGGTCTTCTGTGCTTCCACACTAGTCAGGTTCTGTTGGGCTTGACTATTCCTCAGAAATACAGTGAAGTCCCTGTTGGGACTGAAATCCCACCAACTCCTTATGCACTAAATTGTCATACATGATGACTTCCTAACTTGTCAATATGAAACTGTCTCCCAAGGAGTGGTAAGCTCTCATTAGAGATATGGCAATATTGTCCCTGACTTTGACTTAATGAACTTGACCTCATTCATGGCCATATTCAGTCGTTGTTTTAATAAATAGAATGTAGGAAGTCTGATACAAATGATTTGCTATAGATAACTGGTTAGAGCAAACCCAAGCCCTGCGACTTAATAAATTGATTTTGGATTTGGTCAGATCTCAGATTGGGGACAAAAGGAAAGTGATGAAGCAGTCAGGCTACCTCCATTATTAATGGGTAATAATGAGTCCTAAGTGGATAGGAAGATAAATAGTATTTCAATGCTAAATACCGTGGGATCAAAAAAATAGACATCCCGCCTTATGGAGGTGATTGTGGGAGTTGAGCTGAGCCGACTCCAGGGTTCCTGCTGTTGATCAAGGTGAGTTGGGTTCTTGTTTGGCAATTTCTGCAAAAGAGAAAACAGCCAGTGGCTAGTAACAGAAGGCCTTGCTGATGTGGTGGCATCAGGACATCTGCAAAGAGACGGATGACATTGTGCAAAACTCCTAGGATTTTTTAGTAAGAACTGACAGAAATGGACCAGGAATACAGGGAAAGAGGTGGAATGGGATAAGGAGGGGCAATGGATAGTGAATGGGTAAAGGGAAAATGATGCATTTAGGTTTTGATGTCCTGAGTTTAAAGAAAAGGTGAGACTGTTTATTCAGTTGACAGAAAATCAACTTATTGGAGGAGAGCTTGGAACAAGTGCTAAAGATTAGGGGTTGTCTGTATGTCACAGTAGTTGAAGCCTGCAAAAAGAAGTCTGACCAAAAGGAGGAACTGGCTTTTGAAGATTGCACAATGTTATAACCGGGCATGGGGAGGGCCCCACGAAAGGCAATCAAGAGTGCAGTGCCTAGGTAAGAAAAGATTTCAGTAGACATGGAGGTGTCATTCATTATATTATGGTTTGGATCTAGGTGTATCCCTCAAAAAGCTCATGTCAGCCAGGCATGGTGGTGCATGCCTTTAATCCCAGCGACTGGGGAGTCTGAGACAGGAGGATTGCCAGTTCAAAGCCAGCCTCAGCAATTTAGCGAGGACCTAAGCAACTTAGTACGACTCAAATAAATTTCAAAATAAGTCTCAAAATAGAAAGGGCTGGGGATGCGGCTTAGAGGTTAAGCACTCCTGGGTTCAAATATTTGTACAAACAAAACAAAACTTGTGTTAGGAAATGAATTGTTCAGTTGAGAAGATTGGATTATGAGAGATTAACCTAAAGGATTAGCCCCTATGGATCCACACATCCAGGATGAAATCCCAGCCCACTAGCTTTGTGTTCACAGTACACCCAGACACTAAGGTCACTTCTCCAGCACCAATGACTCCATGCTTCTGTTTCACCCACATATGCCACCCTATCTCTCCTTTCCATGTATACACATCTGATGCTTTTTTTTTTTTTCTGGAACTTTTGATTGCTGTTTCTTTTCCCCTGACTGACATTCTGCTTCATCCCTCACCTGGCCCAGCTAAGTCATAATTGGGTGTCAAAACTTAACTATTCTGGAAAGCTTTCTTTCAAGTTCCTGGTTCTCTGAGTACCCTACATATAACTATCACAATACATGTGTCATTGTGCAAGCATTTTTGCTGTTGCTGTTACTGATATCTCTTCTATCAGAATTCCTTGAGAGCAAAAACTCTATCTAGTTTATCTATATGCACTGTGTTTAATAGAGTGTCTTACATACGGTAAATAATAAATATTGAATAAAAAGAATCTCTTTAATATTGTCATTAAGCCTAAATTACCATTTAATTCGCTTTATTTTGCACCTCTTCAAATAGCCCAAACACTTATACCAAAAAAGATAGCCTCTGAATTCCCAGATGACCACAATTATGCTAAAAAAATGTATACACAGACACATTCTGGCCTTAGGCAGAAGACAGGCGCTTTGAAGACAGAAGTGGAAAGAAAGACCTGTTTTTTGAGAGGACTTTCGCCTACTCCATCATCTCTCTTTAGAGAACACCTTTCCAAACAAGAGAAGAGGGTCAGGCCCCCATTATTTCTACTAATCACTGCTTTGAGCTGCAATAAACCCTTATTTCTCTAGACTAGAGCTCTACCTCACTCTTCTCATTGGTACTTCTGGAATGTCAGCCGACCTGAATATGGGGACAGCTTGACAAGCAGGAAGCCCGTTTCCCCAGTACCGAATTCAGTGGCCTCACCAGAGTTCTTCATATTACCATCTCTGCCCATCGCATAGACAGAAAGACTTCTGGCAACCCTACTGGGAATTAGCGCAAGAAGCTATAGTACCTTGGAATCCTGCGTTTTACCCAAGTAGGAGTCATTGTTATCTAACGCAGGATTCTGGAAAGGGTCCCGGGTGGGAGGCATGTTAAAAATCGAGCTAGAAGCTCTTATTAGGATGGGAGACCAGCGCAGCCGCAGCACCGCCGTGCTAATGGAGGATCCCGGGTCCCAATTGTTTGGAACGCCCAGTTTCGGTTGCCAGGCAATCGCTCCTCCACTGTGACTGATGAATTCCCTTCGAGAGAGGCGCCACCTGGCGGCTGCATTCGGGAGGACCTTAGAGAGGAAGCTGCTGGGAACGCCGAGGGAAAGGGAGCCCTGGAAATGCACTCCAGAGCCTCAGTTGAGGAACGCCACTCTCGCCGAACAGGACTTGTGCAAAAGCCTTCAGTTGCCGAAAGAAGTCCTAAAAGATGACCCAGAGGTTTCCTTCTCCCTCGCACCTAACAAAAGGCGTCTTATTTTGAGAGCAGTGAAATAGGGATGTCAACAGACCAAACAGCCCACGTGTGGTGCTTGGGAAATTGCCGCCTAAGGCAAAGCCCTTGCTTATACTCCGTTTAACTGTACAAACCTCAGGGTGGCTCGAAGAGCCGGTTACAAGAGCAAGGACGGAGTTGGTGGATGCAAGATCTCCAGACGTGCTTTCGTACTGGGACCACTGCTGGAGATGATTTCTGGAAGGTTGAGACTCTCTTCACACGCCACGTTTGCAAAATTAAAGATACTCAGAAATAGCCCCTGGCCCGGAAGGGCAGTAGAAAACGTGAATGGTTGGCGAGGGCTTGGAGGATATTTTCTATCACGTGCTTTACGCGCGCCCTGCGCCCGCCTGTTGGGCCGGTTGCACACCCGCGCGCTTGCACTCCCACACCGCTCGCGCCAGCGGCGGCGGTTGTCATGGAGACCGGCAGGTGAGCGGCAGAGGCGCGCGTGGTCCCTGCCCCACCCTCGCTGAGCGAGAAAGGATGCGGTTGCCTAGGCGACGTGGATAGGAGAGGACGGAGGGAGGAGGAAGGATGGGCGGCCTTAGCGTAGCCGCAGGGAGGTGACTGAAGCGAGCCCAGCCCCTTGCATCCTCCCCCTGTGTACCTCCCTCCCCCTTTTTTTCCGCCTTCTGCCAGCCAAAGCAGCCGCCGCAGCACCTGAGCCGCTACTGCCGCTCGCTCAGGACAACGTTATGGCTGAGGCTGGCCACAGCCACCATCCCTCTGCCAGAGGCAGGGGAAGAACTGAGAGGCGCACATTCCGGCTTCTGCGGCTGCTGCTCTGGGCTGGGACCGCCTTCCAGGTGACCCAGGGAACCGGTCCGGAGCTTCACGCCTGCAAAGAGGTACTGTCTACTCCCCAGCCCGACCCCGCTTCGCTTAGAAAAATCTTGGATCCAGGCAGAGACCTTGGGGACGCAGGCACAGTTTCAGAGGCCACAGAGTTTAGATTCTTTGGGGATGTAGCGTGGGGGAGGGAAGAGCAGCAGGCTGGCGTCATGGGGAGGCCAGCCCACTGGAGGACTCCCGAAAATAGATCACCCTCACAACCTGGGGTGCTGAGTTAAGCGAGAAAGGGCCCAGCTCCAAGATGAGAGGTGACCTGGGTCCCTGGACTCAGAATGAGAAGAAAACATGAGTTTTTTCCCAGATGGGGTGAAGTTAACTGAAAAGTGGTTGAAAACAAGATTAAGTACGGAGGCAAAATAGAAAGGGGAAAAGAGTAGTGGAATACGAAAAGAGTGTAGAAAAAAGTAATGTACTGAAGTAGGAATTCTTGTGGTTTAATCATGACTTGGAATGGCGGATGTGAAGGTGCGAGATGTGTGAGAGGTACTGAAGGATCCCACCAACTCTTTCCACTCGGCATTAAACACCCAGTGGGCTATTAAATGTAGCCTCTTTATAGCTTTGCCTTCTCCAGAACACTTTGTTTTAGTACTTAGCACATGTTCCACCTTTATCCATTTTTTAACATCTAGTTTTCTGCCAATCTCTGTTCTCCTTCTCTGGACTTCTGCTAACATATGTCCTAAGTCTTTCTCAAGGTGTTTCTAAAATGTTGGCAGCATAATTCAGACAAAAAGCAGTGAATGTCTTCCAACCAAAAATGCCTTTTGGAAATTATTTGTAGAGAGAAACAAAAAGGTACTGAGAGTAACAACATTCAGTAGTTTCTGTGTTATCGAAATAACAGTATTTGGTTGTGCTCTGGGTAGCCTTTTTTTTTTTAACCATATGGTGGAGGCAAACATAAAATATTTACAAGAACAACATTGGTTCGAAAAATAAAAGTTCTTAATCTGTGTGAAATGTGAAAGATTCACTTCAAGATACATCAAGAGTCCAGCACTATAAAAGTAATCTCAAATGTCAATCTTGTCTAAGATTGTGAGAGGTCAAAATATTCTTTATAAGTTGTTGTTGTTAATTGATTACCAATGACAATTCCATCCAGTATGGAGATGTATAATTATGAAGGTGTTCTGAGCACTAGGCTATATACTGCATAGCACATCATGATGAAATGGAAGGGATTTTTGTCTTCAAAGACTCCTAAATATGTCAAAAGTGACCCCAGTCAGTGTGACTTTTGACAACCTTCATTAGTCCCAGTAATGACTTGCCCTGGTCCATCTACATTTGTACTAAGTTACTTTATGACATGTTTTAAAGATGTCTGGGATTAGGATGATATTGTCAGTGACTGACTCTCTGACCTTGGTGGCCTGTAACCAGCTAAAACAAAGAATTCAAAGAATCCAAACAGGTCTGCTTTCTTAAGAATCAAATATTGGTGTCTCCTTGGTAGAAGGTAAGGATCTTAGAGTTCAACTACCAATTCTTGTTGAAAATTGGTTAACTCTGGAGACTATGAGACATTTAAGACATTAAACACTTTGTATCATCTTGGTTTGGAGGAAAGGAAGAATACTGGTATTTACGACCTCTAATTTGTGTGCAGATTTTGCCTTTAGTCCTATTTAAATAACCAATATTTGCTTAAGCAAAACGGTACTACCACAAAGGAAGAGTTTAAGGCAATGGACAGTTGTGGAGTTAGACATACTAGGACTCCAGACCTGTCACTTGCCACACCATTTTTGGTTCTGTAGAATGGACATTACAATAACACCTGCCTTGGATTGTTTTGAGGAGCAAAGGGGGTAAAATACACCTAAAACACAAAATAGAGTTACTTAAGCTCCTTCCCTGCTCAGCTTATTTACTAGTAGATCCATACCCCACACTAGGTTGGAAATGTCTCAGGAGGCAAGCTCATTGGTCACAGGCATCAGCAAGTTCTATTTACACTCTCCTTGAGCAAACAGTGGCTGCTGAACCCTTGACGCCCAAATAATAAGGAAGAGAATAAATTCATTATTACAGTATTCTTCATTTGGCAATATGAACTGATCCAACAAGTTTGGGGGCTTTCAACCCCAAATGAAAAACTAGTTCAATGTAGACTAGCCCATCTCTGTTCTTAATTTTCATATGGATTTCTTGTGAGTTTATGTTGGGTGTTAATGGCAGGGATCTTTAAGGCCAAGGGTAATCCTAATGAAAATAACGCTATATGCAGTCCATTTGTGAACTATCTCTCTGGATCTAATCAGGAAGAGAGAATTAGCTTGAGGTCTAAACTAAGGGGCAAAGAACTGGGAGTTGCACACTGCTGGACATGTGCTGAGGCGTTTCTTCCACAGCTTTTATAACAATCAGGATCACCAGTGGAACTAAATATCCTGTATGATGTTTGTCTTCATGAATCATTTCTTTAACCTGTGTTAGCCCAGGAAGTGCTGGCTGAGAGCCAAAGGTGTGTTTTCCATAGCACAATGAATCTAAATCAAAAGAGAGAGGAGCAGAAAACTGCCTTGAACATAATCTGCCTTGTCCTGAGGCTTAAGAGCTAATTGCCCACAGAGGGACTTCCCAATCTATATTGAAAAGCTCATGGGGTTTAGCAATCTGGAAGACATGGACTGGAATAAAAATTGTTGGATGAGTGATGACTCTGCCCTTTAGTAAAAATGCAAGATAATTAACTTCTCACAGTCTTGGCTTCCTGATTTGTAAAAATAGGGATGGTAATACCTATCTCAGGGCTGTTGTGAGGATTAAATTAAGTTAGATGACACATATACATACCTTGACATAACACAGGTACTTAATATTGGTAGGCAGAAAAGTTAAGCACATAGATAATGACCATAGATGAGGCATAAGGTTAATGTGTGGTAACAATGCAGGAGTGGCTGTCTAGAGGTGGATAGGATAGGTGCCTCTGGAATAATCAGTAGCATGTCAATGGGCAGAGATGGAGAAAGTGTGCTTTCTAAATAGAGGGAGGAGCTGGGCGTGGTGTCCCACGCCTATAATCCCAGAGACTCAGGAGGCTGATGCAGGAGGATCCCCAAGTTTAAAGCCAGCCTCAGCAACTTCAAGAGACCCTGTCTCAAAATAAAATATAAAAAGAACTGGGGATGTGGCTCAATGGTAAACTGCTCCTGGGTTTGATCCCTGGTACCAAACTGCAAACAAAAACAAAAGATAGAGGGAGGAGCTTGAAGAAAGGTCTACAGGTGGACAGGGAAATGATTCTGGGAATTACAAGTTGACCAATAGGCTGAAATGTTGAATAATATGGGGAACAATTGGTGATAAACTTGGAAAGTTAGAAACTTAAGTGGAGAATCCCTGAAGGATTTTTTTTTTTTTAACCTGAGATAGCAGCCTGCTCAGAGTGGATTCACATGAATAGAAAATATATATGGCTGAGGTAGGCCAAAAGGTGAGAGCAGAGATGGGGCAAAGAGGCCAGTTCATATTTTACTGAAGTCAAGGATGAGGTGGGTGGAGGGCCTGTAACTGGAATGGTGGCAGTAGGATAAATGGAAAGATGTAGACAGGACAAATGGGCTGACTAGAGAGGTGAGAAGGTGCCACTGATTAAGGGTTATAGGATGCTGATGAGGGGCAAGTGCGGATTCTTGTCAGGATTTTAGAGTGAGAGGCTGGTGGGAGTTACTAGCAAAAATGCATAAGGAACAGTATTAGGGAGCCAAGCGGTCACTTTTTCTACTTTCAGCTTCCTTGGGCATCAGGCCCTTCAGCAGGTGGGGAAGGCCTGCAGTCTACCACTTCGATGTGTAATCATGGTGCTTAGGTTTTTATCTTTCCTTCCGTGTTTGGTTCTCACACATTAACTGAGGCTTGAACTCCACAGGGAAATGGGCAGAGCTAGAAAACGTTCAGGACCCCTGATCTTTCAGGAAATATTTCACCAAAGTGTTAAGATATAAAATCACTCCTATAGATAGTTGAGGAGGACCACCAACGTTGAATGCTTAAAATACCTGTCGAATTTGAGGAAGAGGGAGAACTAAGACTTTCCATTTATCATGAAGTATTTGCAGGGAGCAGGATTTCTGTTTTTGGTCAATATAAGAATAAGGAATAGGGGCTGGAGTGGTGGCTCAGCGGTTACTCAGTGGTTACCGCGCTTGCCCAGCACGAGCGAGTACGGGAGTTCGAACCCCAGCACCACGTACACAAAGAAGTGTCAGAGAAAACAACAAAAGTCACATGAAAAACTAAATAAAAACTGTTTCTCTCTCTCTCTCTCTCTCTCTCTGTCCCTGTCTCTTAAAAAGAAAAAAGGATAAGGAATAATATATTCTTGGACTCTGAAGACATTTAAAAAACGGTGTACCAAAACCAAACCAGGTTGATAAGTATCAGACTTCTTTAAAAAAATTAAAAGTCACAAAATTGGCACATTGGAAAATATAGGTTAAAAAAGGAAAGATAATGGAAATCCCCCGTAATTCCATCACGCAGCCTATAATTTTTATTTATATACTTGTGAAAAAGAGGCAGCATGATGGTGCGTAGCGTGGGGCGTGGATAGAACTGACTGAGCTGGGTTTAGCTTCTAGCTCCTTCACTTAGTAACCAACCTAGCGAAGTTATGTGATCCCCTCATGCCTCAGTTTATTCATTTTTTTTAAAGAGAGAGAAGGACAGTGAGAGAGACAGAGAAAGAGAGAAACAACTTTATTTAGTTTTTCACATGGTCTTTGTTGCTCTAACACTTAGTTGTGTACGTGGTGCTGGGGTTTGAACCTGGGTCCTCAAGCTTGCCAGGCAAGCGCTGAAACTGCTGAGCCACCACTCCAGCCCCAGTTAATTCATCTTTTAAGCAGGCATATTGGGGGCCAGGTATGTAGCTTAGTGGTAGAGCACTTCAGTAGTGTGAGTGAGGCCCTAGATTCTATCCTCAGTACCACAGGAAAAGAAAAAAAAAAGGAATATTAATAGAAAGTAATAGTAAGTACTCAATAAGTATTAGCCATTATAATTAGTATTTTAGTGGAAGTATAATCAACATTGTCTTATAATAATAGAAATTATTAATAATTTAAGAATGCTAGATGGAGCTAGAGTGGTGGCTCGGCGGTTACGGCGCTTGCCTGGTATGCACAAGGACACAAGTTCAAACCCTAGCACCACATGCACAACAAAGTATTGGACCAATGAAAGCCATGTGAAAAGCTAAATAAAGTTGATTCTCTCTCTCTCTCTCTCTCACTGTCCCTTTGTCTTTAAAAAAAAGAATATATCATACTTTATGTAGTCTTATAAGTTTTGATTTTCTAGTTGGGTATGGTGGCACACACATTTAATACCAGCAACTCAGGGGGACCATAAGTTTGAGGCCAGACTCGGCAAATTTGTGAGGCCCTGAACATGAAGCTTCTAAACTTATGTTATTGTATGCTAGAAATATACAATATTTTTGTTATGCATGTATATATTTTGGGGGAGTACTAGGAGTTGAACCCAAGGGCACTTTACCACTGAACTATATTTTCAACCCTTTGTACTTTTTATTTTAAGACAGGATCTTACTAAGTAGCTGAGGCT
>PVKS010007368.1:0-73330 GCA_004027875.1 Aplodontia rufa
TGTGTGTGTGTGTGTGTATTTGTACTCAAAAGCAGCACTTCAGTTTTACTCCCTTTTTAACTATTTCCAGAAGTTCATCCTCTAGTAGACTCTGCAGAAAGAAAATAATATTCATTAAATTGCTGCATGTTCCTATCACTGTGTGCAACATTTAACCAAAAAGTCATCTTGGCTGGAGATGAAGTCATTGTTCACGTTTTCTCTTAATGAGTATCTTCCAATACTGTATTCATTGTTTTTTTGCTTATAGCATTACTATCAAAAAGTTTAATGGCATCATATTTATTTTCTTGATAAATGTCTTTTTTTTTTGCTTGGTTATTAATTCATTTTACTTTTACTGTGAACTCAGTAATTTTAGTATTATATGACCTTGCTTTGTATATTTTGAATGATGCAATTCTATATCCCTAATCCTCTTCTGACTTTATAAATTGATTTTTAAAAGGCTTATCTCTTTTGACAAATAACACTTGAAATTGTGAGGTTCCATACTTTTTCTTCCTCAGAAACTACTGATAAATTTGCATTTAATACATATTCATCTTTTTTAAAAACAACTTCAGTGACCTCTACAGAAATAGGTTCCAAGGATACAACTTCTAACTCTACACATTTTTAAAAATTATTATTCTCAAATATTTGATCCTACATCTGGACTAAAAATCCCACCAAAGTCACCATGTCGTTACTTCAAAGATTTACCATTCTGGCATTTTTTTTCCTTGTTTTTGGCTCCCAGAGATGTTTTCCTCCAAAGAGTCATCAAAATAATTTTAAGATATGCATTTTATCTTGAATATTCTCTGTTTGCAAAGAGATGGAAGTACCAGAGGCAGAGTATTTTATGTTGTTGCAACCAAAGGATGAGTTTATTATTTTTCAATATATACCTAGTTTAAACTTAAATACAAAAATAAAGTGCCCTACTAAATAGCATGTAGTCATGTGCTGTGTGACAACATTTCAGTCAACAGTAGCTACCGTAATGTAGTAGCACAATGTCTTATTCAGGTGTTGGCAGCGACACTGTTGTAAATACACCTGTTTTGATATATTTAGATACACAGATTTTGTTAAAATTGCTACAGTATTCAATACTATGTATAATTTTGTAGTCCAGGAACAATGGACTATTCCGTATAGCACAAATGTGTAACATACCACCTAGGTTTGTGTAAGTATATGCTATGATCGTCACACAATGAGGAAGTCACCTAAGGTTACATTTTTCAGAAGTAAGTGACACAGGTTGTGCTTGAGTAGTTCTGAATGTTTTCATATAACGTTTTTTCCCCTTCAATATGGAACTGCTCTGTGCATGTTTCAGATGTTTCTATAAAAATTGTTCATCAAAAAGGATTTCGTGTAAGAAAATCTCTACATTTTATTTTCAGCCTAGTGCTGCTACTCTTTTCTGAAAGTTGGAAAGCTCAATTCTTCTCCATTTTTCCTGGTTGTAAATGAGAGTGAGTCAAAGGTCAACCCTATGGGCTGTTCCAGTTCCTGAACAGACAGACAACTAGTTATTTACAAAATCCTAAATGCAAGTTAAGACCATAATAATTTTAACCTGCAAAAATGTTACGCAATTATCAACAAACATCAACTTGTCCAGATAATAATGTCCCTTCCATCACGCTGACCTTCCAAACTTCGCCATCCAGTGTGTGGGAGCTCTCTGCTGTTGTCATGCTTTGAACAGTGCTTCTTGCACTGCTTCTTAGAAAATATGCCATGACATCTTTAAGAGAAGGAAAAACAATAAGGCAAAATAATAGAGAAAATATTGAAGAATATAAGGAATAAATCCTAAACTCTTGAAAATTTATAAATAACTAGTGGTAAAAAAAACTTTTCAGAGGGAAAAATTACACATATAGGTATAGTTTTGTTAGCTTTTTCACAACTGTGACAAAAAGAAAAAATCCCAAATCCCCAAACCCGACAAGAACAATTTTAGAAAGGCAAAGTTTATTTTGGGGACTCACATTTCAGAAGACTCAGTCCATCCAGAAGGCAGCTCTATTTCTCAGGACTGGAGGTGAGGCAGAGCAGCATGGCAGAAGTGTGTGGCAGAAGAAAGCAGCTGAGAACACAGCACCAGAAAGCAGAGAGTGAGAGAGAGAGAGAGAGAGAGAGCTCTGCTTAGCAAGGACAGGATCTATATCTCAGAGGCATACCCCCAGGGACCCACCTCCTGCAGCCACCTGCCTGCACTTACCTCTCAGTTCATCCCTGAGGGGGATTCACTCACTGATTGGGTTAAGGCTTTCATTGCCCAATCGTTTCACCTTTAAACTTTCTTGCATCTTCTTATATGAGCTTTTCGGGGACACCTCACCTCCAAACCGTTACAGACACATATTAAAATATTACTTAACTTCTGAGAGGTCCAACAGAAAACAGCTTGAACAAATAAGAAAACTGAGCAGGGAAAGTGGAAGAGAAGAACTGCTGCTGAGCACTGAAGGCTCCTGCAGCAGAGGGTCTCCCGGCAGAGTGCGGTCAGAGCCCTGAGCAGCCGCGCTGCTGATTCAGACCATGCTTTACAACAGCCGGAGAAGATAATGAAATCCTTGCTGGGAGCCCAGAGACTCCCCACCAAGGCAGGAGGATGTCAAAGTCAAGGCTAGCCTAGGTGACTTACCAAGACCCTCAGCAACTTAGTGAGTCTCAAAATAAAAAGTACAAAGGATGTCGACGGTAAAGCATCCTATGGTAGCTCTGTGGTAAGGCATCCCTGGGTTCAATCCCTACTACAGAAAGAGAGAAAAAGAGAAAGGGAGGGAGGAAGAACTCTGTCTTTGTTATAGGAACCTCTGACTTCTACAAAATGCAATAAGGTGGTAGAAGTCTAACTATCTTGCAGATTCACTCATTCCCATCCCACTTCTACCTTTTTATAAATACAGTCAATCTACACTCTGAGTAAGTTAGACGTTATAATTTATTGCCTGTAACTAAAGTCAATTTCCATTACATCAAGTGAGAAAGTTAATTTCCATCAGTAGGTTAAGTTATACTGTCATATCCCCTCATTTCTTTTGTTTCGTTTTGTTTTGGAGTGTGTGTGTGTGTGTGTGTGTGTGCGGGTGGTGTTTGGTGATGCTGGGGAGGGAACCCAGCACATGCTTGGCAAATGACCCACCACTAAGCCAAACACCCAGCCTCCCTCTCTCATCTTTAGCACTGATTCTAAGTTCTAAAGGGCTGAGTCAAGACTTGGCAGAGTATGGGACCCTCTTCTGATTCTTAAGGCCCGTGTCTACCCAGGCATGCACTAATCCATTCATCATCCTGATGGGCGCTCTGTTTGATCCCTGCAGGGCTGTAGATGGCCCTCTTGCTCTCTTCTCTGTCTGCTTGGCCCTTTTAGGACAGGGTCTTCTCTGCTGCTCCCGACACTCTCTACTCCAGGACATGGGCTCCATCTCTGCTTCTGTACAGAAGCAGCAGGCTAGATCCTGTTGGAATCCATCCCCCATGGGTGTCCAGATCTCCTCTAGAGTCCCACCGTTACCTGGTGTGCCTTGACCTCTGTGGGGCTGTCCATGAAGCAGTGGGCAAGGCTTGCATAACTAGGACGTAGAGCTCTCCTCCTCAGCTCAAGGAAACCCTTTGCTTTTCAAAGAAAACTTCTTTCTCCTCAAATCCACGTGAACTTTGAAAAAATAAAAAAACACCTAGGAAACAATGAGTTCTAGCTGCATTTAAAGAGAAAATGGGAAACATTTAAAGAAAAAACACTGAATAAGGATTTCAGAATTATGTTCTTTTCACACAATTTTTTCCTAAAATATTTTTATTTATTTAATTATTGCTGCTACAGATTGAACCCAGAGGTGCTAAGCCACTGAGTCAAATCCAAAGTTCTTTTTTTAATTATTTTTTATTTTGAGACAGGGTCTCACTAAATTGTTGAGACTGGCCTTGAACTTGAGATCACACTGCCTCAGTCTCCCAAGCTTCTGGGATTATAAATGTGTGCCACCACATCCAGCTCCTGTCCCATCACTATGTCTTATACCTCTTAAAACTTTTTGACCCAAATTCAAAAACAAATAGCTTTTATTTCAATCTTTTTATTTAAAAAAATTGCTTAGAAAGACATTTTTCTCTTTGCATTTATCATATTCCTTTTGATTTAAAACTCTAAGATGAAATTAGCACAACACTTCATTATAACCTCCCCCCACACAAAATAAGCATTGCCCATATTCTTTTGAGTTTCTGTGCTAAAATTTAGGGGTTGACTTTTTAAGCTTGTTTAATTCAAAAACAAAACATAACTTATAATTTTGATGAAAATGCGGTTTTCATTATCTTCCTTTGATATTAAAATAATCTTAAATTTTAGAGCTTTCTTTTTATCTGGAATTGGGACCAGCTTTAGAATAATGGTGAGGGAAGGAGGAGGGAAATCCTTTCCTTTAGTAACAAGTACGCAGATGTGGAATCAAAGCCTGTGTCTATAAGATAATTCCCAACAATATCATATTGTCAAGTTTATGCCTGCCTTTTCTTCACCCACATTTTATGAACAGAAAAGAACGAGGTGTTATTCACTGACAGCCAATTAAGAAGCTTTTGTGTAAAAATCTCCTTGAAAAGCTGGGCAGGTGGGCTTGAAATTCATCTTTTGATGTAGATTCATAGAGCAGATGAAGCTGTACTTAAAAACTAATCACTTATCATTTGAAACCTTTATCCCATGTAACATTCTTAGTATACTGTTTTCACATCAGTGATCCAAAATTCCACCTTATGTAAATCTTTCTGATGATTCTAATTTAAACATTCAAAAGCTAATTACAAAGACTTTTGTTACTTTTGTTCAAACATAAATCACCCTAGTGGGAGGAGAGTGAATAGCCCTTCCTAATACCCCGATAAAAAAAGAGAAAGTAGGCATTTAGGTTTCTCTATACCGTGTTCTTTCCTATAATCCAGTTAAGCTTTGCATACAAAAATAACTGATAATTGATTTGCTAAAATGACTTAATTAAATTTCCCATGCCATCCCTATAGCACAAAATTTATACATTAAAAGATGGTTTCTAATTATACATTCTCTTTGGCAAAAGGATAAAGGGTAAATCTATAATGGTTTCATAGAGAATATAATCAAGTTAACTAAAGGAAAAAATCAAAGATTAAAGAAGCTTCAAGAATACAGAAAAAAACAGGATTTGAATGAAAGAAGATGAGTCTTCTGAAAAATGTACAGTATGGGTTTTGTTTTTTTGTTTTGTTTTGTTTCTTTACTGCACACTTCCCAAAGTGGGTCAAAATACATCCATTCCAATCAGGAATAACCAATTATGTAAATCTGTACTCTTAACATAGCATACTAACTGAGGCCGTGAGAAAGAATGAGCAGATGGTGAGACCCTTGGGAGAGCTGGTGTAAATAAAAACTCATGAGGCAGAAAGGATCCATTCACACACAGGAAAAAACCAAGCTTTTCCCTGAAACAATTTTCTCTTTGTGCATTTAGTCTTTTTCAGAGAGTGCAATACAAATGGGTAATAACAAGTTAGGTCCATCAGGATACTTAACTTCCAAACAATGTCCACCTGTGCTGCTAGTAATCTAGTATGGGTGATCATCTTGGAGAAGAAGATGGTTCCCCTTTCAGAGAGCCAGATTTTACCAACTACACTCGTTTCTGCAATCAGAAATCAAACGCACTTCAAAGGGGCAGAGATCTCAGCCACTTTCTGGTAGCCATAGAAATTGGATAGTGGCACTGTGGTGCTCCTTTGGAAATGATCATAATGGTGATGATGCATCCCACGCTGAGATTCACACCACCACCTTCTCAGGAGTTGGGCGAAGGCAAACAGATGAGCGGGATTTTACCTTGCATATTAGTTTTTTTTTTTTTAATCACAAATAGCTTTCATTTGTGGAGGCTGGAGCTAAATCCAGGCCTGTGTGAAAGGTAGTCAGTCAATCTCTTGTATTAGACCCAACAAAGGTGCAGCAACACATAATCTAGGGCAATCATAGATATGTATCAGGGAAGAGGGGGAGGGGACGTGTGGGAGGGGAGAAGGAGGGAGAATAGGCAGGGATCTAGGGGTAAATCTGATTTAAGAGTATATGCATATCATATTGTTACTTTATATGCATTTTTATTGTACAATAACTAAATTTCTTAATAAAAAATTTTTTACAGTGCTTTCCTAAGGAATTTATTTTTTATTTTTTATTAAGACATTTATTTGTTGAACATTCAAGAATTAAACAATAAAAATTAAAAAAGAAACAAATAGCTTTTATTCTGCAGTCTTTGTTTCACTGTGCCTTACAATCTTCAGGCATATGACTTCTGCGATCACTTCTTATCCTGGTGCACGCGAACTACAGGAAACTGAAGGTGGGTATCCATGCCTACATTTTCCCTGGTCGCTGAGAACCTTGAGAAGAGAACTTGCCCTACTGAAGTCATTCTGTGAAGCTACCACAAACAAAAGACTGTGGTCTTGGCACAGGAAGACAGGCTAGTGGAATAAAGAGAGTAAGAGTAGTAAATCCCAGCATAAACTCGAGTTTACTATGTGACAAAGGTGATTGTTCAACAGTGGAAAGAGGTGGCTCATTTCATAAATGGGGCTTGAACAACTAGTTATCCATCTGGAAGAAAATTAACTTGGACTGTTAATTCACACCAAATGTAAAAACAAATTCCAGATGGATTAAAGACTTCCATGTAAAAATTAAAACAACAAAATCTTTCAGAAGTGCTATATGTACAATCTTAGAGGCAGGGCAAGACTATTTTTACCAACTCTGGGAACATAACACAAACACACAAAAGAGAATATAGCTGTAATTTAAATATTTAAAATTTAAAAATTTGTTTGAAAAAGGACCCACACTGGAAAAATATTTACAAAACATCGGACAGAAAAGTGGTTAGTGTCTCTATTATGCAAATAAGTCTTATAAATGAATAATAAAAAGAAAAATAAACTAATAGATGTTGGGGTAGTAGATCTAAATAGTCAATTAAAAGCAGATTATTAAAATACATTCAATCCTGTTGAAGCAACAATGAGATAATTTATATCCATTTAACTGTCAAATAGAGTTACAATACCTATTTTTGGCAGGGGTACAGGACAAATTCTACCATATTGCTTGTAGAAATGTAAATTTTTAGAGTCTTTTAAAAGCAATATGGTAATGTTTATAAAATTGAAATATATACCATAGTCCACACAATTTCACTCTTATGAATTTATTCCAGAGAAAAAATAGCACCAATATATAAAAGACACATTTACAAAGTGTATAAGTGAAGAATTAATCTAGTGGGGTAAAAAAACAAATAAAGTGCTTATCAAAGGGAGAATTGTTGAATTATGTCACCAGATTCATAAAATGTATTTGGCAACATTAAAAATCATGTGCTAGATGATGTGAATTGATTTGGAGAGATTTCTCCAGTTTATGGTTTAGTAAGAAAATCCAAGATTCAGAGAAACTCATGATGTGGCTTCCCCCGTCTTTTTTTTTTTAATGAGCAAAATATAATATTGTGTATGGATAATTGATTACATGCCCTTTTTTCCTTTTTAAAAATAATGGCTTTATTGACATAGTTAACCTTTTCAAAGTGTACAATTCAGCACATCATTCATTTCATATCCAATTTTATATTTTCATGGGAAACTCCCAGAGGAAGCCTGAGGCCTAGAAAAACTGTCCCTCAATGCAGAGGCGGAGACGTGGAGACATCAAGACCTGCTCTAGTACTCACGCACAGATGAGAGGCTGGATATCAGTAGTCATTGGTGCCATGTACAGACATTCTCATTTTTTTAATTTTCTTTTTAAAGAGAGAGGGACAGTGAGAGAGAAAAAAGAGAATCAATTTCATTTAGCCTCGTTGCTCTGTACTTCATTATTTATGTGGTGCTGGGGTTCGAACTCGGCTCCTCATGCCTGCTAGGCAAGCGCTGTAACCACTGAGTCAGGGCTCCAGCCCCACACACAGGCATTCTTAACGAAGAAGATCAAAGAGCAGGAAAGTCCAGATATATTCACCTAGAGGTGTTTGCTGCTTAACTTGAATGAAATTTATTATTACTATTATTATTTTCCCATCCCAGGAGCAAATATATTAAGACTGTGACTAAGAATTCTCCCTTCTGACACTCTCTCCTCTCACTTGTACCTCACCCCCAGATGGACACATGTATTTAAAAGCAAGAGCAGAGCAGGTCACAGTGATGCAGGACACAGTTCCAGAGACACTGATTGTATCCCCAGAGTAGTACAGTAGGGCCATTCTGGCTGCATGAGGCTTAAAGTATCGAAAATGAGTCAGCAAATATTAAACTGGTCATTTTTGCTTTCTCTATTAATGGACATTTAGCTGCCATTTTTCATCCTGAAGGTAAGGCTATGAAAAGATATAACCTCATGGCAGGAGAGGCCTGGCGTTCTGGTTCTGCTTCTGTGGGAGATTGTGACTTTAAAAAGCAGGCTTTATAGAAAGAGAAGCCTGCTGAATTCCTCTGTTCCACTCAGCAGTGGAGAGCAAGGCTAGAGGGCCCCGTTCCCAGTGTCTCTTGTGGTAGAGGAGACACTCCAAGTGCCCTTGTTCAAGGCTTACCTAGAGCAAAGAGGAAGAAGGAGGTAAAGGAACATCATGCCTCTTTCCTGAGAAATTCATGGGGAAATCTGAACAGGCAAGAGCAGTGGGATTCCTCATGTCTCCCGCCTGCCCTCATCTGGGCTTGTCCCCACAGATGGGATGGAATACCAGCTGGCTCTTACCAGGTCTCCCATTCTGGTTTCAGAGAAGGTGCTGTTTCTCAGGCCACCAAGCACCTCTGCACCAGACAAGCAGAGGTAAAACATCACAGTCAGGTTTAAAAAAAAAAGAAAAAAAAAGAAGAAAGAAAGAAAGCTGTCTGTCCATGCAGAAGACAGAAACAGAGGCCTCAGGGTCGTACCCTAGGGATGCACACACAGGTCAGAGACTTGATGCCCGGTTATTGGTGACCTATCCCATGCACCATGATACCTGAACTTCGCTCTTGAGCTGATATCAACCTGCTGGTGGTTCTTATGTTGAACTGGAAGAAAATGTGTTGTCAGGGACCTTACCAGGAAAAGGACAGGAGGTCTTGCAAAGACTGTGGGAGATCAAGTCAAGAGAGTGCAGCTTCACAGGCAGTGAGAGCTATGGGGAAACCAAATCAGCCAGGAGATGGTGACTGACGCTCTGTGGGAACATTCTGACAGCCAAACAAAGAGGCCACCCATTTACCTGCTGCGGAACATGGAGCTGACCAGGTCAGCTTGTCAGGAGACAAGGCACAGGGCCTAGAAGACCAGTTGCTACACTGAAGGGCAAGCCAGAGTCTGGGGGACTCTTTCCCCCAGTGCCCCAAGCAACCAGAGCTGTAGAAAGGAAAGAAACCAGAAGAAAACAGTTGTGGAAAAATTGAGCTTTTTATATTTTTATTCAAAATTCTTTATTTTACTTAAAGGGAAAGTTAAAATGATTGGGATAAAAGTAAAACAAGAATCTAGATTGGACATCGGGTTAAGTTTTGTTTTCCTTCTAAACAACCAATGAAGGCCCAGGGACAGGAGAAGTGAATCACAATCCTCGCCCGCAGAGCCAAGCGGAGTCCTGTGTTTGAGTGCTCTGCTCTGGCACGCTGCTGGAACCAGGCCACTTCCTCTCATTCCACTCACAGATGTGATTTCTGTGGACCTCAGGACAACCTCTGGCTGGGGTGCTGCGTTCCCTGGCCTGATTCCGGACCGCTAGTGATGTGTCAGAAAACCAGCTACACGAGTTCACAAGAATCTTTCTAGCCACTTTGAGACACCAAAGAACGCAACCTATACCTGACAAATGCATTTCTTGTTAGCCCACTCCCCTGAGAAGTGAAAATACAACAAAAGACACTTCTAGAAAATCATCTTATCAACAAGTCCTGAGCCTCACAGCTTTAAACAACACGAAATGAAAGCCCTCATCCTGCTGTTTGCTTTCTCTTTTCCTAGCCTGTTTACACTTTACCTTGGTTAGGCTTTGGGTCTAGGCTAAACTAAGATTTCTAATTTTTTTTTCCCTTTTATGTCAAACCACAGTAATTCACACGGGGGCCAAAACCCTTAAAGAATAATTTATGAACCAGCAGCGAGCATTTTCAACAGAATTGTTCTGGGGAATGGAGGAAAGGAGGCAGGAGGTCAGAAGTTGACTCCTGGGCAGGGAAGTCTGGCAGCCTCTACATCGGGGCTGGCTGCTGGGATTACTGCATCATGGGAGGGCCTGTGCCAAGGCCAGAACAGTGCTGCTGGGCTCCTATGCATCTCCTGGATGGGCTCAGAGAAGCCTGCAGAGGCTACAGCGCAGTGTGGCTCTGAGCTCTAAGGACCCTGGCGCTGCTGAAGGGCTTGTTCTTCAGTGGGAGAGTTCTTGCAAGGTAAGAAGTCCTGTTGGCTCAGTGAAGAAAGGCCGTGCTGCTTGGGTAAGTGACACTTAAGCACATCACGTGGTTCAGTTGACGGCAACAGGCCCCAGCAGCAAATCTCTAAGTGGTATTTCGCAAGACACAGCCCAGCCAGCATAACACGACAGGATGACTCATTGAGGACATTGCACACACATTTGGCATCTCAAATCCCACACAGGAGTGCAGTTCATGACACCAGTTTCCACTTCCAGGGTACCTTTGCAGTTAGTTGGGTTCAAGGCCAAGGTGCATGACCCGGCTGTGAATAATCAGAGCTGACACACAACCTGTGAAAGCAAGACCAGCAAAGCCAGACTGACGGAGCTTCTGGGCTGGGGCTTCCAGCTTCAGGGCCTGGATGCCACCTGAGAGAGAGGTTGAGCAAGAACTAGTAAAAACTCTGGATAAGGGCAACATTTTCTGTAGAAAATGGGACAATTAAGTAATTATTCCTTGGGCTGTTGAAAGAGGGTAAAGGAACCCAGTCTGGGCATGAGCTTCACCAAGAGTGGTTGGCTTGTGAACCTTCAGGAGAAACCTGCTGTCCTGCATGGTGGGGCACCCACGTCCCAGGATGGCCCTTCCTCCTCCTGACTGACCAGAAAAGAGACTGTGTCAGTATGCAGCATCACCGGCTGGTGCTGGCGCTGTTGCAGGGAACTAGGCCATATTGACTCCAGAATCCTGTGTGCCTGTGGCCAGCCTGGGATCTGTGAACTTAGGGAGTGCTGCTGTCAACAAACGGACCTCCCTGGGGATTCACGGAGCTGGCAAAGAGTGAACAAGCTCATAAAAACGTCTGTGGTGAGGTAAAGTGTGGCTTATTGGCAAGGCCATGCTGTAGGTGAATTAACCAAGGCCCACTCCAGTCAACTCCACAAATACTTCCAGCAGCATTTCCCAGAGGATCTATTAGCAATGCATATTTGATAGTTCAAGGTACAAGCTTATGATAGACTGCTCTAAAGAGTACCAAGAGTCATCTGAAATTTCCCGTATTACATGCGCTGCTTACCAGGACGATTACCATACAACATCTAATGACTTTGTCCCCAGATTTAAAAAATTAATTTAATCTACTTCTTGACCTTTTTGTTTCTTTGCAGTTTCAATTAAGAAAGTAAAGCAAAAGTAGAAAAGGAATTTTTTTTTGTTTTGAGAGAATTCGTATAGTGAGGAATGTATGTCTCTGTAGACTTGTAATGATAGGCCCCTGCCTGGCTTGACTTGGTTATGATTTCAAACGTAGCGTTTTGCTGATGAACATGCCCCACTGAGTTTCTAACCATTAATTTTCTAAATTGTACTTTTTAAAACTTGACAGGACTTGTTTGGTTACTGAATTATGTCCTCTTCTGAATTCTTCCTTCTGAAAGATTTCCTACCCTTAAAGGGATATTACCCCTGCTTCACACCACCTTCTCAGCCCTCAGCGGTTCTCAATGTGTCACATCCTCCTCCAGCCCCACTTGCTAACTTTCCATCTGCAGGATGGATGGGAAAGGCTGATTTCACAATCAGCGTCTGATGCCTTCATCACCATTCATCAGAGAAGGAAAGGGCAGATGCTGTTGGTGCAGGTCTGACCTGAGCTCTGCATTTTGGTCTGAGATTTCTGTTCCTTGATTTTTTTTTTAAGCTCAGATCAGATGCAAACTCAAGGCCTGCAGACCCAGATTCTTGAGGCTTTATGGTTTATCCTTCCCAGCTAGAGAGCACCTTACCGTATGGAGGCTTGCCTCATCTAACTTCTTATTGATCTATACAGAAGTCCATACATAGAATACGTCTTATAGATCCAGGAAAGGAAAAATTTTTTTAAAATATGGAAACTATAATAACCCACATTAGGATATATGTCATTTTTATTATCATATCTCAGATACCTACCAGTCCCACAGTATTTTCCAAATATGAAAATCCCAATCAATTTTTTTGACCACTATTAAAGAGACAACTGTGGAAGGAAAAGGCTTTCATAAAGAAGGAGAGAAAATAAAAAGATAAAGAATAATAATAAAGACAGCAGAGGCCAAAAATGTATCTAGTAATTCTGACCTAATGAATATCATATATTGATTTTTAATATTGAGCTTGATTTTTTCACCTACCTATTCATTATTATGGGAATTTTTTTTTTGCATTGAAGAAATATTTAACCCTGTTTGCTTCCATCTCTCTGTTCTTTTAGTTGCTTTTGCTGAAAATCAGTAGATACCAAATTTTTATGATTCCTCAGTCAAGTTATTGTTCCAGGGTCCTAAACCTGGGGTTTACTTGGATGGGAAAAAAACTGCATTCTCATTTTTTAACCTCTAACAAAAATTTAGTAGCTTTTAATTTATGAATAAAGGCAAAGAGAGTGAGAATGAACCACTGCTGAAGTGATCACTGTGACTATCTTAGCAGTATAAAATACATAAATTATATATCATGTCGTAACTATACAAATAGATGACTTATTTATGCTCATTACTGAGCTGAAATCTAGTGGTTTTTATAAAAACCCACTGGTGGATAATTTCTTAGTTTATTTGTAAGGAAGCAAATTTACTACTATACTACAGATTTTTAAATTTTTTTGGAAACTGTATAAAAATAGTCATTTGTATTTTATTTTATGTATTCAATTTTTTAAAATAAATCAATAACCTTATGCTGAGAAGGAGTTCAAGAAATTGCCATATTGCTGAAGAAGACTGCGACACACACCACACACACACACACACACACACACATATACACGAGGAGAGAACGCACTTAGAAATTGCATACCAGGACCATGTAATGGGTGACACAGACCAGGTGATGCTTCAAAGAAGATTTGAAGGAATCAGAAAAAAAAAAAGTGTTGTACTTAGGTGAGCAAAGTTGTCCACACGTGGAACCATACGTCCCCATCTTTCTTATTCCCAGCTCTAACACCTTGGGGTGTAATTTGCACATATGTGAAGAGAAAATAGTTGCGGTACTGTTCAGTCTTCATACGAAAATGCTTTGGCTCTGTGAACCAAAGCTGAACATTCTCCAGGAAACTTCTGCAGCCAGTTTCACTGTAAAGGTAGTTTTTAACCTCTGCAATGTGCTACTCTAGTCTGAGACCAATCTAGGACAACAATCTGCAACAAGTGATTTCTCTTCTTCCATTTCCATAACTTCTTTATGAACCTCACTTAATGCCTTTTATTGAGACAGTATTGTTTTTGGATCAGGGGCTTCTAAATCAGTCTTCTTGATGTGTGGCTTTGCGTTGCTAGTGGTCATAAAATTCATTTGAAAATCCCTGTAGTTGAGAAGTCGCTTATTAGTAGAGTGCGGCGGTGTAGCCTGGCGTGGAGCACTTAGCATTCCTAAGGAGAGGTTAAGGAGCATGCAGGCAACAGAAGCAACGAGTCACCCTGTACGTTGAGAGCATTTTGCTGTTTCCTGACCCAACAGAGACCATTTTGCCCATTAAAAAAAGTTGGACATTGAAAAGTGTAATGTACAGAAAAATAAAAAGGAACAAGTTAAGGACTGGTGGTCCATATCAGAAGGGACTATCAGGAGTTGGGAGGTGGGTCCACAAGAAACTCGAGACCCAGAGAGAATTTGCTTCTAAAAGTCGTATTAGTAATTCGCTCCATCCTGTTTATCCTTCACTATTGTTTTCTACCTTCCCACTCCTCTTCTCCTCTCTCTAATCTCCTTCCCTCTAACCTTCCAAATCCTCTCTTCCTCTTTCCTTCTCCAATTTCTCTCTACTCCCTTTTCCTACTGTTTTCTAGCTTTTTCCATCATTTCTTATTTGTCCTTTCACCTTTAATTTCTGTTCTTCCTTCCCCTCCCTGCAGCTCTATGATGAAATCTCACCTTGGTAAAGAAAATAGCCACAGGATAAAGTGGTTAGTGTCTGCATGACATAGCACTGTCCGTTCTTTACTCTCACGCCATGTGTGTCTCTGTATTTGAACTGTGTCTCTTTTAATCAGTATTCATTTGGGTCAGGCAAGTGTGCACAGGTGCTTCTATGTCTGTCTGAATCCTTTATAACACTTTCAGTTGGAGCGTTTGCCCCATTCACATCCAATGTGAACACTGGGATAGCTGGGATTAGTTCTGCCATCTTGCCATCTCTTTTCTACTTGTCTAATCTGCTTTATGACCTTCCATTCTTCTGGTCCTTGTTTTTTTTTAAATTAAACAAATAGTTTTATTATTCATTTTATTTCCCTATTTGTTTTTTAAAAACTTTTATTGAGGAGTTGTGTTGTTGTACAATCACAAATGAATATGTAGTAACAGTATGATATGCCCCGATCCTAACCCAGAATCACCCCACATCACCCACATCCCAGTCTCTTGACTCTTCTGTGTTTCCCCCATCAGATACATATGTATGTGTGTGTGTAGATATATATATATATATGATTGTGCATTTTCCGGAATTAAATGAATGCATAAGTATTATTTGACTTCTCAGGAGAGTAAAGAGTAAGCTGCATGTTGATTACCTGTTGACTGTTCAGAAACATTTTTTGTATTATTTTCAGTGGTTAAAATGTGCACCCCCAATTTCTTACTGTAAATGTTTTACAATTTCTCAAACATAGCTACTTTTGTACCCTGTCTGACTTATGTTTTTGTTGTTGCATATTTTACTTTTTCAAGAGTTATAAAACCCAAAAGGCATTGTTATTTTGTTTTTTCTTTTCTTTTAAAATGGATATGGATGTTTGCCCAACTTTATATCTTTTGGGTGCTTTTCCTTTCCCCCTGAAGTTCTGTTCTTCCGTGTAGGATCATGCTGTGGCGTGGATGTGATTTGTCACACAGAGGTTCATGGAGTGGAAACTGGATTCTTATTGTGGCAGTGTTGAAGTGGTGGAAGTCTTAGGAGGTGGGGTTCAGCAGAAGGTGGTCAGGTCATTGAAGCTGTTCCCTCAGAAGGGATAAATAAAGGTACTTCTTCGGGGACTCTGGTTAGCAGTTCCTGAAAGAGAAAGTTGTTATGAGACAGTACTTCTGATTCCTCAAGCTCTTCTTTGGCTTTGGATCCTCCTATTTGATCTCTTCCTCTGTCACATGCTCATGCCATGATGTCATCTGCCATGTCATAATAAGCCAGGAAGGCCTTCACCTGCAGCTGAACCAATGAGGCTACACAATATATTATAATTTTATCTCTAACACTGTGAGCTAAATAAACCCTCTTTTTCCTCTTTTTTTTTCACTAAGTGTCAGCCTGAGGTATTTTGTTATAGCAATGGAAAGTAGACTAAAACAAATCATTATCCTTTCTTTATAGATTTTTTTAAAATTTTAATATTCTTGTAGGACAGGCCTATTGGCAATCAATTCTCTTGGCCTTTGATCATCAGAAATATTTGTGCTTTATTATTAAAGGTACTTTGTAAGAAATACAGATTGACAAATGTTTGAAGTCAGATTCATTTGAAAAGAGACTATGATATTTGCTTGCAGGAAATTTAACACTGCGGATCAGCATCATTGGGAGGATGAAGGAATGAGATCCAGTGGAAGAACCTGAACTGTAATGCAATCATGTTTTTACAGCAAAGGCCTCAGCAAATTTCCTGGGTGTCCTGAAGCTGAGATTTCCTAGGAAATTTGCCCTTATTTGGGATAAAAGGAAATGGCTTTCATACTCCAGTGTCAACACTGAAGTTCTGCAGAGGCTGCCTTCTCTTCCTCCCCTCCCCGAATCCCCATAATCTGGCTTCACACTAGGTCTCCACTGGATCTGCTCCAGTCAAGGTCAAAGACAAAACTACAGCTAAATCCACTCAATGTAGAAAAGAAATTTGGCAGTACTTATACAAATTTAAAATATTTATATTCATTGACCTAGCAATTTCACTTTTAAGAGTGTGTTTAATGGGAATACTGTAGTTAAGCAACGATCACACACAGAAACATACACACAGAGAAAAACACACACACAAATGTCCTTTGCAGTTTGTTTCCGAAAATTTTGGAAACGATTTAAGTACCCATCAATAAAGTGTTGGATATATAACAAGTTCTGTTTAATAAAAGACATGGTAAGTATTTGCTGAATAGCAGCTAAACAGTTACCCTTATATATACCCTCTAAACTAAACGCTTTGATGATCTCTTGAGGTAATTTTATTAAATTTGAAAATAAAATACAGCTTTATTTCTGTCAAGGTGTAAGCAATCAACTAAATATTACAAAGAAGTGAAAAAGGAACGAATAAGTACTGTTAATTGTTATTAGGATGATTTTTATGCACTCAATTTTGAGTTAAAGAAACGAGACATAAAAGAATCTGTGCAGTGCTATTCAATTGGTATAAATTTAAATTGAGAAAAACGACATTATCATATGCACAATCAGAGTCTTGTTACTTATGGGAGTGGAGAGATGTCTGAGTGCAAGCACAGAAGACAGTTCTGAGGGTGGATGATCAGTGTGTATCATGATCCAGGGATGAACGTGTACGAACAAAAGAAAGAGAATGGTTTCTTTAAAACTGTCAACAATAAAAAAAAGAGAGTGCTATTCACAGGTGAAAGCAATAATAAAACTCTTCTGGACCTTTTCAGAACATAATTTTAAAGAAGCAATCTTTTGTATTTGACATCATAAAAACATGAAGCATCTTGAAAAACATTCTGAAGAGTTGAAAAGGCAAATAATAAACTGGTTTTTAAAAAGCTGCAAGATATCCTTAATATATAATGATTTCCCTACAAATAAAGCAAACAATCAACACAAAACAGGAAAAATACGCATCAGCCTTGGTCAAAAAAATTTAGAAAATAAAATATGCAAATGTTTAACCCACCATGGGGGAAAAATGTTTATAAACTAAGGACTGCAATAGAAATCATAATAAGTCACAAGTTGTAGCTTCTTAAAATGTTATCGATTTTTTAAAGGATAATGTTTAACATATTTAAAAATGAGAGCATGAAGTGCCTTCACACTGTTGGTGTGTAAGTTGGCACAACTTCCTGGATAAAATTTTGTAAAAGTTTTAAAAGGATATACTCATTTTATTACATGAATACTTTTAATAAGAATTTATCCAACAAAAACATATGCAAAATATTATTTTAGAAGCTTACTGAATAAAACAGATATCAGAAAAATATGTGCTGAAAATTCTTGTTTTCAGAAAAATGAATTTATATGCATATAAAAACATCTGAAGATATCTGGGGAAATAAAATATTTTGGATAAGTGATAATTTTCTTCATTTTTTCCTATTTACTTGTTCTAGTTTTTTAGAAAAGCAAATGTACTTAGTTTATATATATATATACACATATACACACATACATATGTGTGTGTGTGTGTGTAGGGGCTGGAGTGGTGGCTTGGTTGTTGCAGCACTTGCCTGGCATGCGCAAGGACACGGGTTCAAACCCCAGCACCACGTACACAATGAAGTGTTGGAGCAATGAAAGTTACATGAACAACTAAATAAAATTGATTCTCTCTCTGTTTCTCTTTCTCTCACTGTCCCACTCTCTCTTTAAAATGTGTGTGTGTGTTTGTGTGTGTGTGTGTGTGCATGCGTGCATGTGTATGTAATGTGTGGAAATATATAAAGAAAATTATCTCAATATTTTCTGAATATCTGTTAATGACAGCCTTTGGAACATTAAGTTTCCAACAGTATGTTTTTTCTCCACAAAATATCAAACATGAGCATATTTTTCTTTTTATATTAAAAAAGAAAAATTAAAGTAATGAGTCACTTAGCAAAATAAAAGTAGAAAGTATTTATTCATGAGCACGCACTTCAGTAAGGCAAAGTAAGCGGATCCACACTGAAAACTGGAAGCTAAAGTAATTCAATTATGAAACAGTTAAACAGAAAGAAAGGACTAGTACAAGGACAGAGGAGAGAAAGCGTGGGTAGAAAACACGAGAGCAGAAAGACCAGGGCAGACCTAGAGCACTGCTGACTGGGCTGATTCTCTGAGTAATCCAATTAGGTCCAGTGAGTTGAAAATATTTAGAAAATAGAGGAAATCTTCAGATGGCATGTCTGACCCTCTGTCAGGAACCAAGGACAGAGGTCTTTTTTATTTTCCTGAGAACACTTAGTTTTCTTGAAATTCAAATGTTCAAGGTGTCTAGACAAGAACAAATGTGGTCTTTGAGATCCCAGGAATAATCTGATTTTGTCTACATCTTTTTTTGCTAAAGTATTTGGAACAGAATTGTGACTGTTTTTTAAACAGACAGTCAAAATTACCCAAATTTTCTTGTTGTTCCTTGGTGGGAAATGCTTGCGGTATCTCTCTCATGACGCATCCTCAATTTTAGGGACCATTTAGAACTTGATGACATTCTGATGGAAAGAGCCTATTTGTTTCTTCTTGCACTTTGCCCTAATATGTGATGAAATGTGGCTAAGAGATAAGGCTTATCTAACCCCTAAATGAATGAAAATTACTTTGTCATGTGGTGGCCTAAAAGCTGTTTTGAATTTAGCATATATTTCAGAGAGGAGTGATAAAAAAAAGTTTTACATACTCAATAGCCCTGTATCTTCTTCCTCCGGATTTGTTTCTCAAAGTGTGGTCCCTGGACCAGCAGCACTGTCAAAACACAAATATATAAGCTTCACTCTACTATTAATCCAAAACCCTGGGTCTGAGACACAGCAATCTGTGACTTACACCCTGTAGGTAATTCCAACGAATATCGATGTTTGAGAATAAATCTCCCAGGTGGACTTTGATGTAGATCCTCAAAGACCTATTGAGAAGACAAAACAACATCTACAGAAAAAAATCTCTCAAAAAATTTTCTTTCATGATAAATTTGTAGAAAATTTATAGAGTTGTTTAACATTTATCACCTCTGAAAGGTGAGAATTATATTTATCTGAGTTCTTTTGTTGAATAAACAACAGAGAAACAAAATTTCAGTAGCAAAAACTATGCCAATATCTTCCTATTTTTTATAGATTTTGTGAAGATAGGAAATTCTATTTAAGAGAATCTCAGTTTGATTAATCATGCATCACACATTGTTAAATAATATCCCTAAAATCTATGATGTTTGATCACTAATTTGGACTCAGGCTAATACTAAAGCCTTTAAAGTTTGGAATCTACCAACACTGGTGTAATAAGATAGTTCTGTCATTATCATACATTCAAAACTAGAGTTTGAGATAAGAGTGCAAGAATTAAAACCAAGAACCAACAAGTGGGATGTCATTAAACTAAAAAGCTCTGTATAGCCAAAAAATCACTTAAGGAGGTGAAGGGAACACATGGAATGGGAGAAAATTATAGCCAGCTACACTTCTGATGGGGATCTAATATCTAGAATATACAAAAACCTCAAAACCTTAATACTCAAAACACAAACAATCCAATCAGTAAATGGGCAAAAGAACTAAATAGAAACTTCTCAACAAAAGAAAATCAAAAGGTCAATGAATATATGCAAAAAATGTACAGCATCTCTAGCAATCAGAGAAATGTAAATCAAAACTACATTGAGATTTCACCTCACTCTAATCAGAATGGCAAAAATCAAGAACACAAACAACAACAACAGGTGCTGGCAAGACTGTGAGGAGAAAGGAACTCTCATACACTCTTGGTGGGACTGCAAACTCATACAAGCACTCTGGAAAGCAGTGTGGAGAATCCTCAAAAAATTACAGATGGATCCACCATATGACCCAGCTATCCCACTCCTGGGTATTTTCCCAGAAGATGTGAAATTGGCATACTACAGTGACATGACTACAATAATCTTTATAGCAGCACATTTTAGAATAGCTAAATTATGAACTCAACCCAGATGCCCATCACTGGACGGATGGATAAAGAAACTCCAATATGGAGTTCTACTCAGATATTAAAAAGAATAAAATCATGGCTATTGTTGATAAATGAATGGAAATGGAGAAAATCATGCTAAGAGAAGTTAGCCAAACTCAGAAAAATCAAAGGTTAATTATTTTTTCTGTCATATGTAGAAGCTAAAGTAAAACAAAGGAATGGGTGAGAGAAGGGCAAGAGGCTTGATTGAGTGGTGGGGAAGGGAGATTAGGAGAGGAGGAGTGAGAAAAAGGTAGGAGGAGGATGGGGATGGGAAAGGGGCGATACTAACTCTGTATGGTGGTTTTAGCACTTCTAAGATACAAAATTCTTACATGCAGATATTTAAAACACTAAAAGTCACAAAAACATTTTATATACATTTAAATAATCAGGTTGGTGGACCAGGGGAGGAAAGACAGGGAGTAGGGAAAGGGGGGATTATGGGATATATGGCTATGTTGTGTACATGATGCGTATGTATGAATGGGTAACAACAAACCCCTTTATTATGTAAAATTATAATGTACCAATAATAAAAAAGATTATCTCATCTACTAACTCAAATAAGTTGGAAAATGGAGGTCAATAATTTTGAGGATTCACATTGCCAGTGATAACAGAAATCTGCAGATTATCCTTTTAACTTTGTTGAGCTCACATTATACAGCAAGAATTCTTTTTAGAAAAAAATATGTGCTTTAGTGGAAAGGAGTGAAATTTGAAAAGAGACACATGTCTATTTCTAACCATACAGGAAAGATATATCAGCAAGAATGATGAATAAAACCAAGTTTGTATCAGTGTAATCTGTGGGATTTTTGGCTATTTTTGAGAATATCCAGTCTTCAGTCTTTAAATCAGAGTGTTTCAATTATCTGTTATCTGTTTATTATCTATTATCTGTTTGTTTTCCTCACAGCTCTTCAATTTGGACAAGACTTGGGTATATTCATCTCTACTCCATATGGCATGAGAGAAGGCTCAGAACAGGGTGTGGGATAAGATTTATCAATTCTTTAGGTTGATCCAGGTTGTTAATTGAGAAGTTCTCTAGGATTGTTGACCAAGATACCCATTTCCTCTTCATGTGGCCTGGGTTTCCAAGGACAAGCATCTTGAGACAGAGTCCAAATGTAAGCCATGTTTTACAGCCCAAACATGAAGTACAGGCCGGTAAGACTTCCGCCACACTCCGTGAGAGTATTCACCATCTTTCCAGAATCAAGGGAAGAGAACAAACTCTTCTCAATGGGTGCGTGCCAGGTTTCTGAATTAGCACCTGGGACCAGAAATGGAATTATGGCCACTCTCAGAAAATATAATGTGCCACAAAAGATCCTCTGACCACAACAATTAACATTCCTTCCCTGGACAGGAGAGTGAGCAAGCATTCAGATGGTTCCAACCCCAAGCCTTCCAGCTGACTCTGTTGACTCCAGGTGCAGTAGGAAAAATCTACCCCACAGAACCCTGCTCAAATTGAAGAACCAGGAGTAAAATAAATGTTGTTTTGTTTTAAGCCATTCCATTTTAGAGTGGTTGGTTATGCAGCAACAGATAAATGGAATATGAATTATTCACCCTTTTCTCTGGCTGAATATAAGCAAGAGACTTAATGGATCAGGAGATACTGCTCAACTCAATAGATTTTTTAAAATAAGATAGATTGATACTTAAATTCTAACTCAATGTGTTTTTCAGAAAATATCTTGAAATACAACTAAGTGACACTTATGTCATTATAGTGATAATCCTGAATTCATCTGAATTTATACAAAATTTTTTATTACACATTTGTGTAATATATATTACACATTTGTGTATCTTGCCTATCTCTTGCGACACATCTTACAGCTGGTTACATTTTGGTATATGTAAGTTAAAAGCCCTAGCTGCTCATGGAGATAAAGTTTTCTTCAGATACATTTTTTAAAAATCCCCCCCCAAATTAATGAATGTAAAATCTGAGTTTATTTCTTTCAAGAATGTTCAATGATGATAGCTTGCCGCTGACTGGACAGGATCATGCATAGAAGAAAGACGAAATGGACAACTTTTTCTGTTCACTTGGAGAGGTGGTGGAGGGACCAATAGTCACTCTTCCATCACAGACAACTTGCCCACTGTGCAGGTTCTTCATAAGTACAGTGGCCATACTTCCCACTGTCCCTGAAGTTCATCTGATTCCATATTCCTCCCAGAAAAAATTTTGAATGACGTTTTTGTGATTATTCTATTAATAAAAATAATGTTCAGAAGATAATTTGTGAATGTATGGGATATTTTCTGCTAACTCTGAACAAATTTATGGAATAATGTAATTTTTAAGAAAATGGGTCTGGATAATGCATTTTACATTGTAACATGTGGAATCAAGACATGGGAATCATGTTCACCCTTCTTAACAGTCTGACTCTTAGCCTGTTACATCACTACTTCAGTTGGGTACAGTTGTGCAATAAGAATTTCCACTTCAGGCACTAAACATGGCTTTCCAATGGTCTCCATTGGCACTTAAAATTCAGCTCCTAAGTGCTTTGTAAAATTAATGTGCTTGCTCAGGATTTCACACTCCCTTTATTGCAGTAATAGAGGAAGCTGTGGGAAGAGAAGGTATTTGCCGAGTTTCTGTTGTTTGAGAAATTTTGACTTCTATTAAGCCCAGTTGCCTTGCAGAAGAACCATAACTATGGCACGTCCATTGAATCACCTTATCTGATTGTCTATTAAGCCATCCCCATAAGCATAATCTTGTGTTGAATTTTCTAACAAGACCATGTTCTAAGAACTAAATAATAAGAATTTTTTCTTAGTGTAAAAAATAATAACCCGAATAGGTTATAATTGCCGTAAATGGAAAATCTGAAGCATTAAAACCAGGCACCTACTACATGCTCTTTTCAAAGTGAAGCCAAGGTCTTGATTTTAACATGAAAGAAATCCATACTTTGGACCTATGGGAAGGCATGAGGTTCCCAGAGCTCTGGCCTAGGCTGAAAATAAAGGTAACATTAAGTGATAGATAAAATCAGAGCCTGATTTGTGTGTCCACTTTGCATACCCAAAGCATAGAAGATCAGTTCTTGACTCTGAAGTCCAAAGCCATCAATTACGAAAGTCCCCTCACTTAGGGATGACTTTCGTTTTTCAGCAGTATCCATAAACTTGGAAGCACTGAATTTTCAGCTTATAAAATGTGTGTCTTTTGGGGCTAGAGAGGTGGCTCAGCAGTACAGTGCTTGCCTGGCATACTCGAGGACCTGGGTTTGATCTTCAGCACCACATACACAATTAAGTGGAGGATAAACAAAAACCAGATGAAAAATAAAAATTGACTCTCTCTTTCTCTCTCTCTCTTACTCTCTTGCCCTCTCTCTCTCTTTCAAAGAAAATGTGTATCTCTGAATTGGACTTCGTGTGTGCGCATGTGCATACATATCCAATCACAATAACTAGCATCACTTCTTAATATTTTGTGAAACAAAGGAAAACCACTATTTGCATTCATAAATAAGCTTTCCACCTTCTTTGAAAGACAGGGCTTTTAGAATAACGGTGTCACATTCCTGTGAGACAGATGCTTGCCAATTGCTGTGCCATTTGTCACACTTCCAACCAATAACACTGAACTCAGGGCACGGAGACTCTACAGGGCAGCATAGCATCTCTTCACCCAAACAGAAAGGCCTACAGTCCTGAGGATTTCTGTTTTCTTTTCTTTTTTCTCTTTTCTTTTTATTTTTTAATCAGAATTAGCTTCTTCTCCATTACCTAGTTATCTAGTTCTTACACTGAACAAAGCAGACAGAATTTTAGAACATCTTCCTGTTAATCCAAATGGAAATTTAAAAACTGAACTGGGTAAAACCTTTTGGGACAGGCAGCCAGGAAGGCTGCTGTTGTTGGTATGGCCTAACTTTTGTTTCAATGTCTGCACACCCTATCCTGGGAGGGTGGATTCAAATCCAAGTTCTCCCTGCCAGCTGACTCTTGGCTTTGACATTGGGAGCCTAGGTTTCTGAGCTTCTTTCCCTTGCACTGGGGTTCTACTGGTACAGCGTGGGCAACTGGGTGATGGACTTGAGGTTGTGGAAGTTCATAGTGCCCAGGTCTTCTTGGTGAGTCTAAAACATAAATCTTGCTCAAAGAGTTTGGGTAGCTTTGAGATGAAATACAAGAAACAATAAGTAAGTATTTTAATTTGCTTCATATTTTCTGACTGAATAACAACTAGTGTCATCAAAACAACTACTGGTCATACAGGCATGCATTAAGTACATGAGACTATGTTGCTACATCTCTTATCAATGAGCTATTAACTGTCAATGTTTAAAAATATCTATGTCCTGCATCTGAGTCGTGACAATTTCCCCCAAATTTGGAAAGATCTGCAATCTTCATGGCAGATCTTTTCTAATTCACTGCTTTATCCCTAGAAGTTAGCACAGTACCTAGCAAAGATATGCTATAAATTATACTTTTAATGTAAATATTAAAAGAATAAAGTATTATGGGCTCAGTTTTGTGCATACACATGTTTTAAAGTAATTATAATGTTATAGAGCCTGTTCCTTAAATTAATGTGTGAGTCCCAAAAGTTCTTTAACGAGTCTTTATATTATCACCTATAAAGAAACATAGGGTCTTAGATTCCTTAAAAAAAAATATTTTGTGCCAAACTTGTCACTCTTAGTACTATAGTAAAGAGTTGAAGTTATAGCAAAAGACTTTTCTGCTAGGCTTGCAAAGTTAAAACATCAGCAGCAGCTCTTTCCCAGGAGCTATAAGACGAAGCACTGATACTGCCAAAGAGGAAGTAACACAAACACAGCCTAGGGAGATCTGTTGCTTCTTAGAGTATAGTCTTTTTGGAAGCATTTCGCCATGGTCCTTTATTTCTCAAATTGCAATGACAAATGATTATAAATTCCCAAAGGGATCATAAAGACTTTAGAAACTAGGTACCATCCAAAAGGTAACATTCAATGTACTCTACGCAGCTACCAATACATTTGGTTTATGTTAATGGAGGAATTGTGAGTGGTCAGAGGATCCCATATAAAGAGTGTAGCCAGTGAGGACACCTTGTCTTGAAGTTCCAGGAAACATGAGATCTTCTTGGACTGGGACCCAAGAATTCTGAAAGAAAGCACACCTCAGGGAAACAGATCAGTAAGGCTGAGGAAGAGAAAACTATCTCACAAAACATACGCAGGTCAGCCTAGTACTGACCCCCATGCGTACAAGCTATCTGACAAAAAGATGACTGTGCCTTACCTTGTCCTATGTTCCTTATAAGACTATTAATCTTCTTTTAGATTTTGAGCACAACTAACAGGAAAATCAAAGAATGGCTAAGATACACTTTCAATCTATTCAAATCGAGTATACTTAACAGATCCTCTATCCATTTCATAGGAGCATTGGAAATATTCTCTTTCTAATCTTAAAAAGTGCCACTTGATCTGTTCTCTCTCTAAAATAACTAGTTTTAGTCCAAAGAATGGCTTGAGTAATTGATTGCCAGGGTTTTAGATTTCACAATTTTGTGAAATTAGAAGAGCTTATCAGAGGAGTTATATAAATGATTGACACTTTATGCCACATAAACACATTAAAAATTTCCCAACTACAGTCTTTTTTTTTTTTTTAAGAGAGAAGGACAGTGAGAGAGAAAGACAGAGATAATCATTTTTTATTGAGTTTTTCACATGGCTTTCATTGCTCTGACATTTAGTTGTGTATGTGGGTGCTGGGGTTTGAACCTGTGTACTCATGCATGCCGGGCAAGTGCTGTAACTACCGAGCCACCACTCCAGCCCCTAACTACAATCTTCATCTTACTATTTTCCAACATGACGTTTAGTAACCAAAAAGAAGGATATAATCTGATTATGTAAATTAAGAAATAACTTGGAAACATAAAAACTTACTACCTTTTCCTAATTTTACTTAATTACTTAAATGTAAATTTGAGGCACACGGAATTGCACTGGTTTAAACTGGAATAGGAAAAGGACACATATTTAGGAACCTATTGATGTGGGTAGGTCATTACATTGCCCTGGAGATTTTGATGAAAAAAGATATTAGAATTTGAAACAAACATCAGCCAATATGAACAATTTAGTCATTACGCAGTGGTACCTTGCTTTTTTCTGCTGTTCGTTTACTGACATTTACACTGCTCTTTAGAACATCACCCATCTCAGCCTGCGTGTGCTAATTTGATCCAGAAAAACTCTCATGCAAGTATGTACACAAGATATTAACACAAGAAACCTGAACCCTCTAGGTATGTTTCCATAGTTAACATGAGGCTCATATTTAATAAATAAACTTTTCAGCTCATTAACAGCTGCCTCATTTCACATAGTCTGTTGTACGTTAAGCAGAAGAGAACATTGCGTTCCTCACAAGGCCATTTTGGTTGAGCATGCACTGGGATTGAGTTATCATGCCAACTTAATTTACTTCTGTGTTCCTGCATCAATCAAGTCAGAGGGTATAATTAGAAGAAAGACGCTCTTCAGTATTAAAAGTGTAATCCTCGCAAACCAGGTTGAGAGTGTGATTACCAGGGTTGGACAGCTTCTATCATGAGTCCTCAGGGCAAATTCTCAAGATACCAGACCCTTAAGCAGAATTTTTACACAGGTCACTGAGATTTACTTTTAGTCCTTTCTGAGCGAAGTGCAAAAGGCACAGGTCTCCAAAGTAACTGCAAATGCCTTCGATCAGTTATTCCTGATTATAAGCCATTTGTTTTCTGTGTATAATCCTTTTGTTTTCTGAGTGCTTGTTTACTCTCGCAAGATAATTATGTGTTTGTTTCCATTTTTTAGTATTCTTGACTTTTGTAAAAAATATTCTTTATGACAGGCTTAATTAGGAGGTTTCCTTTATCCTAGGTCACTGGTTTTTTTCATGGTGTTAGAGAAAAAACAATTACTGGCTCATTCTGTCGGTCACAGTTTACAAATCAATCCCTCTGAATCCTAAGGCAAGTCCTGGTTCTACTCCTAAGACTCTCCTCACCCAGCGCTGTGTAGGACTGGGGTAACCAGTTCAACTATACCAGGACACTTTTCAATCACTGCAGTAACGGCATTTAAAATTTATTTCTCAATGACCAGGACCTTCTTCTGTGGATCTGCTTTCTCCCTCACAGACAGCTCCCTTTTCTTCTTAATTGCTTTCTCTTTGCACCGAAAGAGCAGCAGTGCTAAGTGTTTCTTATTGGAATGCAGGGCCTGCTGGATGTTCTATAGAAATTCTAAATCTTTTAAATGAGTGAATTAACTCATTATAATTTGAGGGGGAAGTTTACTAGGGAGTAAAACACATCATTAGCTTCTAAGTTAGGCACAATGATTGGATTTTCCACTTTTCTTAATGATAGAACACCTCTCAGAAAGGCATTTCTTTCATTTATAAAATTGTCCCAATATTTTAATAGTGCATGCATGTATGGGAGTAAAAATTGCAATCCACCTATTATCAGGGCAAATTTAAAATTTTAAAACAAATGACTTCTTCTCTAAAGCATTACTGCACCTAACTGCCTCTCCTCAAGCAACCTTTTAGCACAGCTTTAAGTTTCACAAATGAAAAGCATCTAGGTACCCGCTGTAGTTCAATGAGTCTTGGGCGCAGGGCACTGCCTGGAGACCCAGGTGCTTTAATGTCCTTCTTGCAGCCCTCCAAGATCATCTACTTGTTCCTTCCAAACTCCTGTCTCGTATAAACTAAGCACTTCATTAAAATAGGTGTATTTTATAAAATAAAATCCTTTTCTGAAGGAATAGCTGGGTATATGGTTGGGACCACTCAGGACTCTCCAGGAGCCCATACTACTTTCATTAATAGAATAAATCAAGTCTAAGTCCTTATAGTATATTCTTGGGCAAAGGAAAAGGAAAATGATATTACATAACTACAATATTCACGTGTAGAAATAATTGGCATTTTAGGTAATTAAGTGCCATTTAACAGAGGAGAGGGAGGAGAAACCTGGAAATAAGGACATTCACTATTTAGGAGAGCCCTGTTCTCTTGAGATTTTTATTCTTCTGTTTCTAAAAAATATACAATGAGATTCTTGAGTGCTTTGGTTCTACTGAACAAATCCTTTTTTTTTTTTGCTTCTTTCCTGGGGATATCTTATTGTGCTGATTGATAAAACTCTTATACTATTAATAAGTGTATTAACAAGGTTCCAGGGGCTGGACCAGTGGCTCAGTGGTTATGGTGCTTGCCTGGCATGTGCAAGGACCCAAGCTCGAACCCCAGCACGACATACACAACTAAGTGTCAGAGCAATGAAGGCCACATGAAAAATTAAATAAATCTGATTCCGTCTCTCACTCTCTCTCCCTGCCCCCAAACAAGGTACCATGTGATGAGATCAACATATAGAAGTCAATTGTATTTCTATATACAGGGAATAAATGAAAACCAAAATTTAAATGTATTACCAGTTACAATACTACCAAACATGAGATGTTTAGGAATATATATTTTTTAAATATGTTCAAGGTCTTCATTTTAAAAAGTAAGAAATATCAATGAAACAAGTCAAAGAAGACCTATGTAAATTGAAAGACCTATCATGTTTATGGATTGGAAGCCTTAACATAGTAAAAATGTCAATTGCCAACTGAGTGATTTATAGATTTAATGCACTTCCTACCAAAATCCCAACAGGATCATATATAAAGTATGGACAAACTGATTCTTTAAAAGTTATCTGAGAAGGCAAAGGAGCCAGAATAGCTAAAACAATTTTGAAAAGGAACAAAAGTACAGAAATCACTCTATCCAATAAGACTTATGAAGCAACAGTATGATTGATATTGATGTGTCAGGAAGGGATAGATACACAGATCAATGTGCAAAATAGTATAGGGTCCCAAATGCATACTACAAATAATGGCCATGTGATTTTGACAAAAATACAAAACCAAATCAAAGATAAAGGGTAGTTTATGATAATAATTTAGATATGTCATTAAAATAATTGGTTATTCAGCTACCGTACAACTGCTAGAAGAAGAATTAGGAGCAACGCTCCAGCATATGGGATTTGGCAATGACTTTTTCAGCAAGGCTCACAAAGCAAAAGAATTAAAGTCAAGAATTAACGAGTGGGATGCCATTAAATTAAAAAGCGTCTGCTCAGCCAAAGAATTCGTCAAAACTGTCAACAGAGAACCTATAGAATGGGAGATAATCATGGTCTGTGATTCCTCTGATGGGGGCTAATATCCAAAGTCTACAAAGAACTCAAAAAACTTAATGTCAAAAACACAAAGAATCCAATCCACAAATGAGCAAGCAAGCTAAACAGAAACTTCTCAACAGAGGAAATCGAGCAAGCCAACGAATACATGAGAAAGTGTTTTAAATCACCAATAATCAGGGAAATGCAAATCAAAATTACATTAAAATTTTGCCTCGCTCAATCAGATTGGCAAAGATGAAGACTAGAAACAGTGACAAATGCTGGAGGGATTGTGGGGAGATAGGAACACTAGCACACTGTGGTGGAACTGCAGACTGGTGCAGCCCCTCTGGAAAGCAGTGTGGAGTCTCCTCAAAAAATTAGGGATAGATCCACTGTAAGATCCAGCTATCCCTTTTCCGGGTATTTTCTCAGAGGAGCTTCAATCAGCACATTACAGTGACACAGCAAAATTAATATTCATAGCAGCTCAATTTGCAATAGCTAAAATATGAAATCAGCCCAGATGCTCCTGCCTGGATGAATGGATCCAAAAGCTCTTGTGTGTGTGATGTATGTATATATACATATATATAAAGGAATTCCACTCAGTCATTAGAAACAATGATATTACAGCTTTGAAGGTAAATGGCTTGGCAATGGAGGAAATTATGCTGAGTGAAATTAGCCAAACCCAGATTCAAGGGACAAATGTTTTCCCTCATTTGTGGAGGCTAGAGCAAAACCCAGGCTTGAGTGAAAGGTAGTCAACCTATTATAGTAGACCCACCAAAGGCATAACAACACATAATCTCAGTGCACCATAGATATTGGTGGGGGGAATGGGAGAGGTAATGGGGAGGATAGGGGGAGAGATGATAGATAAGGAGGGATCTAGGGAGACAATCAACAATGTGACATATTCTTTACCCCCTGGGAGAAGCCAAATAATAGTTATACCATCATTTAATGCTGGAAAATTCATAATCTTGTATGTACACAAGATATATATGGATAGTTATAGCTGTTTTAGGGGAAATATTCGAGTCAAGAGACCAGGGATGGGCAATATAGGGGTGACTCTGGATTAGAATCAAATGCCTGTTATATTGTTGCCTTCTATGCATCTATGATTGTATAACAACTCAACTCCTCTTAATAAAAAAAAAATTCAACACCAGAGTCTTTGGATGTAAGAGAGAAGGAATATATCCACTATCTTTCCTATCTTGCTCCACCCTACTTTCACACATGTAAAAAATGAAATGGATACATATTTTATATTAAATATTCTCAATTATACAACACTTATTGAGGATTTTTAAGAGAGAAGGACAGTGAGAGAGAGAGAAAGAGAGAGACTGAAAGAATCAATTTTTATTGAGTTTTTCACATGGCTTTCATTGCTCTGACACTTAGTTGTGTACGTGGTACTGGGGTTTGAACCTGTGTACTTGCTCATGCCAGGCAAGCACCGTAACCACTGAGCTCCAGTCCCTACTGAGGATATTTTTTGAGTATAGTTTTAAAGATCACTTATTCTGTTAAAATACATGCAAAGATCATCATAAATAAATAATAAGCAGCAGTTATTTTAGTGATGATGTGATAAAGAAAAATGACTAAGTTATTATGGATGAAACTCCAGTTCCCCTTTTAGGACCAAGGAATTCATTTCCACAGATGCCTGGGAAGCCTGCTGCCCACAGAACATGCATCATCCCTTGCTGGGACCTGCGCTTGTCCAAATGCAACTATTCACTTGAGCCCTCACCCATCCCAAGGAGCAGTTTATACAATGTGACACACTGATGCAGGAGACAAAGGCTTACTCCTCTACTTTGATTAAGGACAACTATGAAGAGGCATTCCAGCTTCAGGTCTCTCTAGGGTGAGTTTAATGACTGTCAGCTGCATGAGCATTGGAATTTTCCATAGACTCACTGCTACCTTCTTCCATCTTAAATGTGCAGTTTCCACAAGTACTCACTGATAAATTTTCTGTGGGAAAGCCTTCGAGTGTCAATTTTCCAAAATTTTATATAAAAATATTTTATTTCAAAAAATTTATTATTCATACGCAAAAATTGAACCTAGACCTCACTTTAGACATTACACTCAGAGTAGCTCCAAATGAACAAAGATGAACATGTAAAATTATAACATTTCTGGAAGAAAACATAGGAAAATATTTTCATAAGATTTCATCAAGCTAATAATTCTTACAAGTGACTTGAAAAGTACAATTCATAAAAAATAAGTTGATATATTGGACTGTATCAAATTAAAAGCTGTCATTCTGCTAAAGATATGCTCAAGAGAATGAAAGGACAAATATGGACTGAGAATAAACATTTGCAAATCACAAAACTGACAAAGGAGTTATATACAGACTCTAAAGAATTCTCAAAAATTCAGTAAATATCATATGACCTCTTTTGATGTGGAATCTAAAAATGTCAAATTCATAGAAATAGAAAGTAGAACAGTAGTTACCAGAGACTGGGGATGGAGTGTGGACGAGGAAACAGGAGACATTGGTATGAAGTACAGATTTCAGGTAGGCCAGAGAAATAAGTTCTAATGATCTAATGCACAGCATGGTGCCCGGTTAATGATGGTGTATTGAAAATTGCAAAATCTCCAAGCGGATATTCTAAAGGTTGCCACTACAAAGAAAGGATAAGTATGTAAGATCTTGGATTAATTGGCCCGATTTAATCACTCCATCATGTATACATGAATGATAACATCACATTACAAAATTATTCATCAATTTAAGAAAAATAAGTAAATAAGATCAACTAAATTAAAAATTGGCAAAGGACCACTGGGCACATTGGTGCATGCACACCTATAACCCCAGCAACTCAGGAGGTTGAGGCAGGAGGATCACAATTTTAAAGCCAAGCTCATCAATTTGTCAAGACCTAAGCAACTTATCAAGACCCTGTCTCAAATAAAAAATAAAAATGGCTGGGAATGTGGCTCAGTGATTAAGTGCCCCTGGATTCAATCTCTAGTACCAAAAAAATAAAAATAAATTGGTCAAAGGACCAAAGACAATTTAAAGATGACAATTTAGTGGGTGAAGAGAGGCAAAATATCACTGACAAGCAGAGAAAAGCAAATAAAATACCAATGAGATACTATTATACATTTATTAGAATGACTAAAATAAACTGAGTGAAGTCAGCATAAACCAGAGAACCAAGGGTTGAATGTCTTCACTCATCTGTGGAGGCTGGAGCTAAATCCTGACCATTGTGAAAGGCGGTCAATTCTGAAGGTATTAAACCCTGAAAAAGTGTAGTGATATACAACCTAAGGCATTCATAGAGATGTACTGGGAAGGAAGGGGGAGGGGCGAGGGACAAAGATGGGTAATTAAGGGGGGTTCCAGGGGGTAAATCTAATTTTCAGAATATAAACATACTGTTTTGTTGGAAAAATAAAAAAAGTAATAAAGTAGTTGGATTCATCCTAGGGGGGAAAAAAGATACTGATAATACCACAAGCTAGATAGGATTCAGGATGACTGGAACATTTTTTTGTGTGTTGTTCATACATGTTAGTCTACTCACTCCAGATAAAGAGTTTGACAGTTAAAAACATACTTCTTGTATAACACAACAATTTCACTCCTGGGTATTTACTATAAAAAAGTGAAAATTATGCTCACTCAAAAAATTGTACATGGTTGTTCATGGCACCTTTATATTTAAAGCCAAAAAAATGTTATCTACCCTGCAACAAGAAAATGGAATACGTGGAGTGGTGCATCCTTACAAGGGCAGACTTCCCACAATGAAAAGGCAGAACTATGAACACATGCAACCAAATGAAAGAATCTCCCAGACATGGAGAGCCTAAAAAGCCACCCTCAAAAGTTCACAGGTTGCTTGATTCTATTTCTATATCATTCTCAAAAAGACAAAGCTATAGTGATACAGATTAGTGGTTATCGGCAGTTATGGAATGGGAAAAGGTATGAAATAAAAAGAGAGCAAGGGGGCATTTCTATGGAATTTATGCAAATGCTCTGTATTCTGATTTCAAGTGGTGATTTAGTAAATCTTTATATGTGTTAACATTCACAATGGTGTACACCAAAAAGTCAATTTAAATATAAGGTCATTTTTTTTAAATAAAAATTATAAAAACATAGTTGTTAATGCATTTTAGAAAATTTTCATCCACACCTCAGAAAATGGAATGAGTTCTCCTAGCACCATGTACCTTGCAGTTAGAAGTCACTGTAACTTAAGATATTGGGCAAGGAGGAAAATTTCTCTGGTATTCATTCTTTCTCTTTTTGTTCCGTCGTTGGGCCAATAGCCACATTATCTATATGTACACTGGAGACAAAGAAAAAGAGACTGTTATGCTACCATTATCAAGACCAGAAGAGGAGTAAAGATGCCACTTCATGAGCCATGACAATACTGCCTAAGGCAAAGGTTTGGAAGAGGGTTCCCATGGGTTGTAAGTTAAAAGAATAGGAAGAAGCGGGACATTCCCTCATTATGTAAAGTTCATACACTTTATCTCCACTGCATTCTAGCTTACTCAATTGCCTGGCTTTGGCTTCCTACATTCTGGTCTTTCTTTTGCATATATTCTTCTTTGAATCTCTATGAAAAAGAGAGAAATCATAAGGTGCTATCAGGGATTTATTTTAAAACAATTTCATGAGTATTCTTAGCTTTAGTATAGATGCAGCTTTACTTCTCACAGCTTCCAAGTATGTAGTCTTGTACTCATTACCGGCCTGATTTTAGTGGATTTTATTTTTGTTTTTAATTATAGAAATTTCTCAAGCATCCATAGATTCAAATATAATTAAGTCATTTCTGTGATAGTTTTATTGCTAAGTGTATTGTATTAAACTCAAATTCATATATCAAAGCATTGAATCAGAACATTCATTCAACTGAAAGTCAGTCCTGTTGGAGAAAAACAACTTTTACAAAATGATAAAAGTCCGCTAGTGCTTAACCCTAAGAAATATGTAACAAACTCATCATTACTCTGTCAGCAATATTTTTGGGAAACAATTATAATAGATATAAATGAACCACAAAGAAGGAAGACTGGAGGTTACAATTCTTAGTAGCCTTAAGGTCCTGAATTTTGCTTCATTCATTAAATAACATTTTATTTATTTATTATTTTTTTATTAAGGAGTTGAGTTATTATATAATCATAAATGCCTATAAAGTAACAATATGATATGTATATAGTCTTAAACCAGAATTACCCCCACATCACCCACACCCCAGTCTCTTGAATCTTCTATATTTCACTCCTACAAACAATATAAATGCTTAGATTGTGAATTTTCCAGAATTAAATGATTGCATAAGTATTATTTGGATTCCCAGGGGGGTAAAGAGTGTGTAACATTGTTGATTAAAGAATATTTTAAGACACCTCCAAGAAAAAGAACTCGGTACTTTCAATGACCCATGTGCCACTTATCACCCCATTTCCTATATTAGAAAAGCTCTTTCATCTATCTTCTCCAGTATAAATATAAATATCTTGACTCTTTGCATAGTGTCTATGATTTTAATTTTTTAAAATGCTTGATTTAGTTTCCAGAATTTTTTATGTAGGAAATAATTGTGAAAGAAGGGGGAAAGGAAGGGAAGAAGAAACTGCTGTAGGCAAAAGCAATAAGGCAACTCTTCTTAGTCTGAAAGTGACTCCCAGTGATCCATGTATCAGAAGTTTGGTTCCTATCCTCTGATACTAGTGGGTGATGGTACAACCTTTAGGAGGTGGGGCCTAGTGAGAGGAAGGTAGGTCATTGGGAGTGTGCACATGAAGAAGCTATGTGGATCCCTGATTCCTTTTTCCCTCTCTTTCTCTGCTTTCCAGTCATCATATGGTGAGCATCTTCGTCTATAATGCTCTTCTGTCCTGATATACTTTCTTGTCACAGTCCCCAAAAACAGGGCCAAGTGCCCACGGACTAAAACTTATGAGACACTGGGCCAAAATAAATCTTTCCTCCTTTAATAAGTTGTTTATCTCTGGCATTTTATCTTAGCAATGGAAAACTGACTGATATGGATACTAATCATAGGTAACATGCCACCATGCAAAGGGAATATGTACAAACTCCACCTGTGTGCCTCTCCCTGAGGAAGAGCAGGTCCTCACAGGCTCTTGGCCTTTCCACAGACCCATTGATCTTGCACTTTCTCTCATTCCTTTGCCTAATTACAGTAGTTCTTCCGAAATGCATCACTAAGTTAAAACTGCTTCAAACCAGATGTTTGTGACAGGCTGAAACATTCTGGCCCAGAAAACTGAGTTCTCTTCATCTAGAGATGACGCAAGCTTTGGCCTTGGCTGTACCCAATTTAGACATCAGAAACTTGTTCCATTTGTACTATGCTATTTATCTATTACATTCATTCAATTTTCCTACATACCTCTCCCAATTATCTACCAATTTAATCCATTTAATCTATCTCTACTACCATAAATATGTTCCCCTTTAGCATTTACTAGCACTTGGGATGAACTTTCAAAGGCCTCTAACAGGCTTTGTGATTCATTTATTTTTCTTCTTCCTGTTCAATTTTGTACTTACCACTCATCAGAAAAAAATGGATGCTGCTGTTACAGACAAATGCACTGGCAAGAACCTAACTACACAATTGGCCATTTAGTCTTGAAAAACAGAATAATGGCTGCAAAATGGATTTGGGCCACAGGGCAGAAGCCATACTTAAACTTCATTCAGCATAGCACCTGTCACAGAGCTGATGTAGTGAAAAATTGTATCATGATGAAATGCCTTAGGTCTGGGTGCCATTTACTGTCCTTTCCATTATTGTCGATAATGGCAGTGTTTTCAAATGGAGCAACATTCCTCCTGCCACAGATAAAAAGGGTTTAGAAAAAAATGTTCCATAATCCTGTTTGAGCAACCAATAAAGTAATAATTCAATTTCCTCAGTATCGCTGGGACCTTGGCAGCTAAGGTTAATTATTATCTCCAGGCACCAGTGGAATTAGTGCTCCTAAATTACAATGAAGTAAATTTGTCTTGTTTGTTTTCCAGGAGAATTTGTCCATTCTGACACTTGGGAAGATGACCAGTCTGACTCCTCCGACTTCTCTCTGAAATCTCAAGCATTCCTAAATTTCTCCTCTGACATTGATCATTTCATATAACTATCCTACACATAAAATTGTAATCAGTTTACCTTTGTGTCATTCATAATAGCCCACATGCCATCTCTTTATTTTGAAGGTTTCTATTTCTCTCTTTTTCTGTGTTCCTCTCTCATCTCTCTCTCTCTCTCTTACTTTCTCTACATATATATACATATATAATGAGTATAAACTATGCAAAATGAGCACATGTATATATGCATATGCATATATATACATACATGTGTATATTTGCATGTGTGCATACATACACACACAATTTGCACTCCATTAAAACCATTTCTCTTATGTGCCAAGAAAATTACCTCAGTTCAAGAAAAGTATGCATGGGATCTCAAAAATTCCACCAATTTCCACTATGAATAGGATCATTTTGTCCTATGGAAAGGAAATTAAATGATAATAGCTCAAAACTTGATCAGAGGATTATCAAATTTGTAATAAATTTATAAAAAGACAAAGTCTTGAGAAACATAATTATTCATTTGGCAGCTTTATTTAAACAGGATCCCTCTTTGATGTGGCCAGATTGGGGGGCAGTGTAATTGATGGATGAACAATCTTCCCCTCATGGATTAGAGTAACGGCAAAAGCGTAATCAGCAGGTATGGATGACAACCACATTCACCTTCTCCAGCCAAGGAAGATTATTTGAAAAGTATGGAGGCAAGAATTGCTAGCCAGCTATTTAGTTTGCATATGTCCCCCTCTTCCTTACTTACAAAATTTTATTTTTAATCAGGGATGCAATGCCCTGCTAAAATACTGCACTTTCTAGCTTTTGTGCAACTAATAGTGCCTAATGAGACTGAAGTGGAAGTACCTGGGGGAGCTCCTGGGAGAGCTCTTTATGGGGAGCTGCTTCCCTGGGGAGGTGTTTTTCTGCAGCCCTCTCCACCACTACAAACCACTGTTTTCTGACTAGAACAGGCACATGATAGAAAGCAGTGTCTTAACAGTTGTCTTAGACCATTCTAAAGATGGATGTAGAGTAAGAGGGGCATGGGCCCCTGAAAACCATGGCCCTGGCTTGCTGGCACTGGACTTCCCATCTCTAGACCTTAAATGGAGGACAAAAAAGAAACCTCTGTCTTTTTAATGTCATATTTATTTAGGTTTTCTGTTGAGGATATTCTGTCAAAGCCAATGCTAAAGTACTGATTAAGACATCATCAAGAATTTATTGAGCACCATCTATATCTTAACTTTTCATTATACACTTGTATTTATATAGTAGAAGAGCTCGAGGTTATCCTTAAGTCCTTGTCCTATTTTTCAAATGTATTTGAAGAAATAAGACTGACATTGAGCACAATGAAGTATCAAATCTTCCTTTGGAAATACACATGAGCTCACTTAACACTCTGGGCTTCTGTTATGGTGCCACTGTCCATGTCTTAAGAAGACCACAAGGTCTTTAGAGAGAAGCTTTGTATAATTAGTAAACTGAGCAATCAATAAGAAAATAAGCAATCAATAAGACACAGGAAAGCACAGCGGGAGTTCTCCTGGCACTCCACTGTCTCCTGCAGCTCCGGTTCACTCTAGCTGGAGCTCCACGTGTTTTCCACTCCCCTTCCCCAACATTCAAGAGGATCCTGCATAACCCGCTGAAGGGCTTGGACTTCTACAACAGAGAATCAGGAAGAAGTGGGAAAACAGGGGTTCATGAATCTAGGGACCCACCATGGCAAAGGTCAGAGGAATGGTTTCTTTTTAATGTTTGGTAGTTTTTATTTAAGGTTTAGAATCCATTTCATCAGGGTCCAACATTTTAACAATTAACACATCTGTTTCAAGTGTGTAGGTGAATGAGTTTTGACAAACGTGTGTACCTTTGCTATCACTACCCCAAACACTTCCACCAACCCACAGCAACCTCTTGGATCCATTTGCAATCCCAGCCCCAGGTAACCGTGTAAGTATGTTTTCTGTAACTTTAGGTTAGTTTTGCCTATTTTAAAATTTCATATAAGTGGAAGCATAAATTAAATTCTCCTTTGAGTCTGAGTTTTTACTGAGCATGATGTTTTTGAGACTGACCAAAACATTTTGGTGTATCAGAAGTTCATTCATTTTTTATGCCAATATAAATAGCATTTGTTCATTCATCTCTTTATTGACATTTGTTTTTAGTTTTGGCTATTTTGAAAGAAATTGCTATAAATATTCATGTACATGCTATTGGGAGACATATATCTAGTAATGAAACTTCTTGATTATCTTTTAAATCTATTTTAACTTTTTCAGAAACTGTCAAACTAATTTCTAAACTGACTGTTCCATTTCATAACATAAGCAGCAAGAAATAAAACTTCCAAGTGTTCCACATCCTTAGAAATACTTGTTACTGTCAGTTTGTTTGTTTTGACCACATTAATGAAAAGCATAAATAATATCTCACTGTAGTTTTAATTTATTTTTATAGTGATTTATGATAAATATCTTTTCATGTTCAATTAGTGATTTGTAGATTGTTTTGTGCAAAATGTCTGTTCAAATATTGACAATTGTTAAATGGTTTGCTTAATCTATAATTGTTTAATTGTGTCTGTATTCCAGATACAAGTTTCATTTTGGATACTATCTATTATTTTGCCTTTAGGTTCACTGATCTTTTCTTCTTTAGTGTCTATTATGTTAACCTCATCCTGTAAATTTTAAAATTTGTATATATAATTTCTCAGCTCTAGCAATTTCATGTGGGTTTTTTTAATACTTCCATTCCTGGTATTTTTGTTTTTCTTTAAATTATGAAATATTAAAAAAAAACTCTTAAAAACCTCTTTTAAAGTCTTGGCCTGCTAATTCCATTCTCTCTGCCTTTTGGGAGTTTCTTTATCATACCTGAATTTTCTCCCAATAATTGATCACATAGTTTTGCTTCTTAGCTCCTATAATTTTGGATTGGATACTGCCTTATGAACCCTGTTGTTGAGTATCTAAATTGTGCTGTCTTCCGTTAGAGAATGTGGCCTTTTAATATTTCAGGTAGTTAAATTGAAATGGTCCATTTAATCCTTCCAGGATTTGTTTCTGATCTTTCTTTGAGCGGGTCTAATTCAGCAACACTTCTGAAGTTTGAACTTAGGAGTCTACAGAATGCTTTAGGTGTCCATTGCACTTGACTGGTAAAAAATGAAAGTTTCCCAGACTAATATGACCCCTTGGAATTATTTGGATTTTAACTACTAGATTAATTTTTATCATCTGGAGTTTAACCTCATAGATACACACAGTTTGATTTCCACCCAAAGTCACAAGGGACCTTCTATGCAGAGTTCTGGAGCTCTAAGAAGCTCCCTACCTTCCGGCACGCTGCCTTACCACTGCCAGCTACCTCTGTCCTCAAACTTATGTCACCTCAATTTGGTGAAATATCATGCTCTCCCTGGGTTTCCCTCTCACTGGTGAAGGAAATTGGGTACTTACAGACAAAACTGGGGGTCAGTCAGAGGATTTACCTTGCTTGGTTACCTTCTCCTGCTGGACACAATCCTGCCTGTTGTTTGATGTCTAAAACCAATTGCTTTGTATTTTTTTTCCAGGTTTCTATTTGTTTTCAGTGGAGGAGAAAGTCCACTGCTCTGTTATGCCCAGAAGCACATGTTTTTCTATTGGTTATGTGTTGGGAGGGCTGTTGAGAAGAGATATGCTGGAGCAATTGTGTTGTATGAGGACAGCAGGTGCAAGAAAACAAGATTCGAAGCTAATTTGGTGGCCATGTGCTCCCTTCAAAGAAAGGACTTCCACAGACAGTGGACACGAGCCTTTGACATCCTTTGGGAAACAACCATGAAGATCATGACTTTTTAAGCATTAGATGATCATGACAATATGTATTCAAGTATAAAATTAATGAGATGTTTTAGAGGATTAGAAATGAGAGAAATAAATGGACTGGAAAACCCAAAGATATTTATTTAGAACAGTGAACCCTGAAAAAGTGATAGAGCTGAGATGGTCTAGAAAACATGAATATAGGCATGTGAAGGCTCTTCCAAGTCTCCCAGCTGTCTCCAATAGGGAAAAACATCAAACTTGAACCTTCTCAAGTTAAGTAGTTAAGCTCTGTTTGGATGCCTGGTATATATTACCTCCCTAATTAGCGTTGTATGTCTACTCTGTCCACGTAATAGTATCTGTTAAAGACCTTTGAAAACAATAATGACCTTTATGAATAATTATCAATATCATTGTTAACCTATGTGTTGTGGGGTGAAGGTCAGGCAGAGTTGCTACCCCAATTCTCAATAGCTGTTATCAGAACAATTCTGTTATTGAAATGAGCAGAATCCAACCTATAAAGAGAGTGAGCGTTACAGGAATCAAGCATAACCTTTAACCAATTAAACTTGCCTGACTAACCCGAGAGTGATAGCCAATGATACTGCTTTATACTTAGCTTTTCTATTTTAATAAGACAGTGACAGGTTTAGCAGATGTTGCAACAAATGAGCAAATATGTTCCAGGCAATAAATCTGCAGACAGACATTCAAGATAGCATGAAGAAAATGTGTTTCATTCATTCCAATATAATAAAAACAAGATTTCATGACTAATTATGGATGCATACAGATATTCATAGCCTACTAGGAATAGAATCTTCATGTGACATGACTTGCTAAGACCTTAATTCTCATATTTCATTACATAATTGAGAGAACATTTCAAAATTGCAAATAGTCTATATTTCACATATCAAATGGTTATATGACTTGGTGAAAAAAGCCCCCACTTATTCTGGTCACAGGTGGGTCATAAATGCTATGTACTAGCTTGAGAACATAATTTAATATCTCTCTAGGCCTGAGTATCTCCATTTTCAATTGGCTTTACTATCAAATTCTCAGACAAATTGATGGAAGGAAGAAAGAGCAAGAGCTTGTCCTGGGGAAGCAAATACTCAGTGTGCTGAAGGAAAAAGAATTTTATAATATGACATGGAATTACTGCCATACAAATTTGCCCCATATACTCTGGAATGAAAAATTAGGACGAAGACAGAAGCCAATATGGCATTAAATTCTTTCAATTTTTAAGAAAAATAGGAGTCATCAATCATTCTCACTTTTATCCTTTCCTATGGCAAATAAAATTTCTATGACTTATAGCAATAAAATTATGCAGAGAATTTCATGGAGCCAGATAATTGAGTTAATATTAAAGATCAAGATTTTAAAAATACATGGGTAAAGGGAAAAACATTTATTTCATTCCTTAGACCAAAAAAAATTTGAACTAATGTTGTTCACCTTTTTAGTTCAACAAACAATTACTTTTCATCTTCAATCCTTCTTAGCAGTTTAGTAATGAGACTCTTTGCCTAATAGTCACAAGGCAAAACTATCATTTATTGCATTCAAATAGAAAAAGTAGGCACATTACACCCACCATTGTGTTTTTAGTTGATAAAATGCAAATAGCTTATTATTTTGAGAAATATCACCATTGCTTCCCTGAACTCTTAGCACAGGGGTAGCATATAACAGATGCTCAAAATGTAGTGATTGAATAAACAAATGTAAAGTAGTGGAGATTTTTTACAAGTTATAAAAAGCAAGGAAATCTCAGAAATTTAGAACTCATACTGGCAAAATATGCAACTTATTTTTTAAATTAAGTTGTTTTTAGGTATTCCAACACACTGCTTTTTTTCCTATACAGTAATTTTCTTTTCTCCTATTATATCAAGTATTAAAACAGAAAAGAATTGTACTCTAGAGCTCAAATTAAACCTGAGACTGAATCCACAAAATGAAGGGACAATTTCTATCAGAGACTGAGTGTTCCAAGACCATCCTACGGGTGGTCACTTTCTCTACCATCTAGTAACTTTACGTACTAGTTCACTGAGCAGGGTCAAAGTGTGAATCAACCTTCTTCTCCTCCATTCTACTTTCCTTACTTTCAGCCCTGAGGGGGTTTATTTAAAGTTTTCTCCAATCTGCTTTTTTTCTCCAGTCTCTGTGTTTTAGTCTCCATGGCAGTAAGACAAAGTCGGTAATAACAAGTTCAGTTTAAGAATTATTCATAATAAAGAAAAGATTGTCTACCAAGTGCTTTGATTTCCCGGGAAACAGTGTAGACAGTTTGTCATTTGTATTCTGAGGCCTCATCCTTAGTGGAATCACCTGTCTCTCAGCATCTATTTCTTGTGCTTTCTTTCCATGTGGGAGTTTTTTTCTGTTCAATGGTTGCGACATGCTAATCCATGTTTTCATGATTTCTAATCAAACAACTTTTTTATTGTTTGAAAGAAAAATCTCCTATGCCTATTATCATGCATTTTTCCATCTTTTAAAAAAGTGAGATTCTTGATTGTCATTTCAATACCAAGTATTAATTTGGAAGTCAGAATGGTTAAGTTCCAGCCAGACATGGTGTGATATTTTTCTTAGAATGGCTTTTAGTTATTGCTCTGGATTCAGTTTCAATCACTATCGAAATGAGGGTGGCAGACTACAAAATTTTGGGAAACATTCCTCTAAGCATGGCTTAAGGGAAGATTATTTTCATTTGAAAACCTAGCGGTGCTCCATGGAAATGGATTAGGTGGTACCCCAGGATTCAATCAACAAAATATTTTGAGACATTTTTAGTCAGCACCTCAGCCATAATTACCATGTTTAGGAGCCACTGCTCCAAGATCAGCAATTGATGAACTCCTGGTTTCAGGGTAGCTAAGTAGAGATTCAAACTGTCATCCTTAGCCAACAACTCTGTGTAAGACAAACCTGTAGGACCAAGTCTACCTTAAACAATATCCTCCTCAAAATACATTGGGCAGAACCATACTAAACTTCTCTCTGCACCACAGTATAGACAGGAATCCTCGTGTAGGCAGATTCGGAAGACGCAAAGCCTGGGTTTTCTCTCATCCTAACAGATTTCCCTAGGTTTCAACCATGAAACATAATGAGAATGCATGGTCTTGGATCAATTTAAACCTCACCAACTAGAGGTCAATCTAGTTAATTGTCAGGATGGAGTAAATCGCTCTTTTATCTCCTGGAATTTAGTTTACAGCAGCATTTATAAGGAAACTCACCACAAGATTTTTCTTAAAACCTTTCTGAGGTCAATTGTTGGTAAATAGCAAAAGCCTACTCTAAATCCTTTCACCGTATTGCCCTAATAATCAATGGTATGCATAATATTTATCTGTAATTGCAAAGATAATAGAAACACACCAAATATGTATCTAATACAAGATTAGGTCAATAAATTATGTTGTGTATATAAAACACAATATTATGTATTATAATATAATGAAGTATAAGAATATTTAACGACATTGGAATATATTCATGTACGTGATGTAAAATACAGACAACCAGAAAAGCAATTATTGCATAATCAATGTTTAAAAACAAAATATATGGGAAAAGGCATAGAAAACATAGAATATTAATAATATTCTGGATAGGGATGGGTTTATGAATGGTTTCTAATTTATTTATGACTTCTAAATTATTTTACTAACTTATTTCTGTAATTAACATATGCAATAAAAGAAGTTAACTTTTTAAATCCAAATTGCTAGATTTCATAGCCCAGCTTTTGACCTATTAACCCCTACTCTGATTATGATTATATCACTATATTTCTCTTCTATGTTTTATCTGACATTGAGATTCCTAGTGGAGATGGGCTAAGTAGACAAAGGAATCTCTAATATGGTCTTTAATCGGACACACAAAAGATCATGTGCAAAAAAGTTTTTGTTTCATGTAAATATTTCTCTGAGATTCCTTATGTGTGCAGATGTGAGAAAGAACACACAAAACTTTGTTCATCCTTATAGTGAATGTAAAGAGATCAAGAAAATAATAGGTGTCCCATTTCTTTTTGTAACAATATGAAATGATAGATAAAGAAGAAATTTCACTTAGAAAGTACTGAGTGAAATTATTCTAAGGTATTTCTTCCTGTTGGAATTTTGGAATGGCTAAGCTAGGAGGTTCTGTCTCAGGGTCTCTCGCAAGTCACATTAAAGATGTCAGACTGTAGTCATCTGAAGATTTAACAACAACAACAACAACAAAAATGAAGGATCTCTTTCAAAGGTGACTCCTTCACATGACTGGCAAGTTGACACCAGTCATTTGTGGGAGGCTTCTCTTCTTGCTGCTGAGGGCCTTTCCAAAGCCACTTGATTGCTCTCATGGCACGGCTCTCTCCACACCCCTAGAGATCCAAGGAGAGTCTACCCTTTTACAACCTGGCCTTGGACCTCAAACGCATCACTCCTGCATATTCTTATCCTTAGGCTGCAATCATTTTGTCCATTCCAGATTCTTGGAGGAAATTTAGCCTCTGCCTTTCACAAGGAGAAAAGTCAAAGAATTTGTGGACAGAGTGTAAAACCACCAAAGAACTTTTCTTCCTCAAGTCTGATCTTGATACTTCTGTTGCTGAATGCCTAATCAATCATCCAATAAGAGAGACCAAGAGCAAACCCTTGATACCATGCCACTCTCTGGGGGAACTAGCCAGAAACTTGGTGGAGGATTGAATTCCTTCTATCACTTCCCAAACTGGAGGGAACAAAAATTTAACTTAACTGCAATAGACATAAATGCTGAATATGGCTGTTCCCTGCCAACCTACAGTGCTTCTTCTGCGTTATCATAGCCAGCAGTGGATTTGAACTGTTTCACTCATCTTCACAGCACCCTACACAAAAGTGCTTCTAAGCAAGAAACTAATTTACAGCAAAAGAAGCGTGATGGTTGTGTCTATGGGACAGAGAAATGCCATGGCTACCTGAAGATTCATTAGTGTCAGCTGAGAGACAGCTCTTTGAAAGATTAGAATTCGATTTCTTTTCTCCTGTGGTACTTGGGATTGAACTCAGGGGGCACTTTACCATTAAGCTACATCCTCAGTTCTCTGGTTCTTTTAAATTTTTTGAAACAAGTTTTTGCTAAGTTGTTCAAGCTGGTCTTGAATTTTCAATCCTCCTGTCTCAGCCTCCCAAGTCAGTCTCCAGTTATTGAGTTTACTTCTTACATATCTCCCTTCCAAGGATGAGGACTTATTCCTACTTTTTCTCAGCAGCTAACATGGTATAGGTACTAAGTAATTAGTAGCTAAAGAAATGAATGGTTGAATGACAGATTGGCTTACGGGAAAGATAATGATTTAGTTAGAGGTAGCATCTGCTTCAGTTTCTAACGAAATTATTTAAGAAGGAGAATTAGATCCCAGGTACAATTATGGCCCATAAAATACTGCACACTTTAACCAAGTCAGAACCACTATGTCTTTCACTGCAAATGAAACAAGAAAACTCTCTTACCTATTCATTTTATAGAATTAAAATACCAAGGACCAAAAAAATTAAATTGCTCACCTAACATCACAAAATGATGTGGGAAAACCAGGGCAAGGTCAAATTCAGATTTAGGCTAATATTTTCACAATGTATGTCATCCTGGCTCTCAAAATTCACATCATATATAAATAAAGAAAGTAGACAATAGTATCCAAGAGCTCCCAAGATGATCACTCTTCCTTTGTCAATTTTTTTTCTCTTTGCCATTTTGGGAAATAATCAAATTCCTTATTTTCAACTGTATTTAATAGAAGGTACAAAAAAATAAAGAAACTATACACATGGTCACTCCAGACTTCTTTGATATTTTCTTGAAAGATGATACAATACTTTAGCAAAATAATTTTTAAAAAACCTGAAAGATGACATGGTAGTGATGATTTATTTGACTATTAGATTACTCCTCCAGGCTACTCCATTATTTGTTCTCAGCATGGCCCAGGAATGATTTGCAAATAATGATTAAATAATTTCTAAGACGATGAAACTACAAAATGCTTCAAGATAAAGAAAATAAGAAATCTGATTTAACAGAATCTACCTGGAGTTATCTGGGCTGAGTAAAAAAGTTTTTGCCCCCAATTAAAGATTTTCCACCTGAACAGTCTGCGCCATGCGGTGGGCAGTCATGGCCAGCTGCAGTAGGAAGAGCGTTTTTACAGAGAAAAGAGTAGAAACCATGAGAGCAACCTCTAATCCAACTCTAGTGCTGAAATTGAGAGGGCTACATAGTCCAGAATGGGTCTGATTGGAGCTCTCAGTACGCCTTTCCTTTCAGGGCCTCTCTTTCCTGACTTCTTTTGTCATAATTTATCTCTGCTCATTCTTCCTGCAATGCCACATGAGCCAAACTAAATAGCAAGAGGCAGGAGACAGATTTAATGGGTTATGGGAAGCTCTCCTGGGGGAATTTCATCAATTTCCTGAGAGCAGTGTCAAATTTTTGAAAGCCTTGGAGCTTACTGAACCCTTTCTCAGAGACAGTGTCTATAAACTCCTAGTATACAAGTGGAAAAAGCTGTCTCATATTGACTTAGTCATTTGAGATTTACTAGAGTACAAATATTTTTATTGTATCGAAGGTTCTATTATTTGTATTTTACCTATTCACACTTGTATGTGGCCTGCCTTCTTACTAGAGCATAAACCCATGAAATTACTACTCTAAACACCATCTGATTCATAACCTTTTTTAAACTTCAGGTAAAAAAAATTCATCTTCCAGGGTTGGGGATTTAGCTTAGCGGCAGAGCAATTGCCTAGCACATGCAAGGCCCCAAGTTCAGTCCTTAGCCTTGAAAAAAAAATCTTCCAAAAACGTTTTTTCTTTCTGTCATGCAAGAACAATGCGCCTTTAAGGCACTCTTTTGTCTACCCAAGACATACAAAAAGAAATATGAAGTATTAGGACATCAATTTGAATTCCATAAATAGGATGATGATTGGTCAAAATTTTTAGTTGATAGGAACAGACAGAGCAGCTTTCACTACATTTGACACAGCCTCTTTTCACTCCTTTACAATCCTGTCTTCCATACCCATAAACAGAAGGGCTTTATAACTACAAAGAATTTCTCTGACCTTGTGCAAGAATAATAATAGTAATGTGAGCTATATCATGCCATATATCATACTGTTATATATCTTAACCTGTTCATATACTCATAGGAAGTTTTGTCTCATGTTTTATAATATTCTCTAAAACCAAAAGAATTCTTATCACTTTCTCTAGAATAAAAAATGTTTCCCATGTCATGAGGAACAATAAAAAGAAAGGGCTATATGGTATATTCATTGGTATAAAAAGCTAGAGGAAGGTGACTACAGATGGGTAGGGTGAGAGATCCCTTTGTGGGAGAGAACAGTTGTGTACCTTGGTTGTGGTGTTGATTACATGAATCTATATATGGGACACATATTCTTAGAATACTTATAAAAATAAGTAGTTGTACAAACTGGTGAAATTTAAATAAGAGCTGTAGTCTGATTACTTGTATTATGCCAATGCCATTTTTCTGGTGTTGAAAATTAACTCTAGTCATGTAAGATGCTATGATGGGGAATGGGGACCAGGTAGCTGGTTGAAGAGCAGAAGGGATCTCTCAGCATTATTTTTGCAATTTATAAATCTATAGCCAGTTACAAATAAAAGGTGAATGGAAAGGTAGTGAGTTCATTCCATCATTTACTCTGCTTCGGAGAAGCTGACGGCCAGTGCTTTAGACACAACATATAACCTGTGCAAAACGCAACTCCCTTACTTTGAAAAACTCAGTATGGATCAGGGTCTGCTTCGCTTATCACTCATCACCCTTTAAAACTCAAGCTAAATTCTGTAGAACATAAATATCCAAAATTGAAACTTGAGCAGGTGTTTCAGCTGATTTATAAACATAGATTCCTCAGGCTTTGAAAAGCTGTCATGAGATTTATGGCCCAACCCTGGGCCACTTGGTCACTAGATGGACTTGTCTTCCTATTAACACTTCTGCACTCACACGTGCTTTTCCTTCTGTGTTTCTTTTCACCTCAGCTAACCCCTTTACTTGCTAAAAATGAGCAGACTCTTCTTGGAAGTCCCTGGATATCTTCTCCAGAAATTGGATGCTGAGCAGCCTACACAGAGACCGGACTGTGTGTCTTTGATTTGAGGTGAACCTTACACATTTCTCCCTCTGCGTCCAGGAAAGCTAGAGATGCACATGCTGTTTGAGGTAACATAGGGAACCCCAGCTTTATACTTGTCCTGCTGTTCCCAACGAACCCCAAATACATGCTAGTCTGATGACATGGAAATGTGTTAGGGGTGAGGACAGCAGCAGGTAAGGGTTTCAAATGCATGTTAAAAAGAATTTGAGCCACGTGGAAGAAGAGGGAAGCCAGTGCATTAAGTAAAGTCTTACTATCTGTCTGACCCTTGGTGTCTTCATCTATAATATAAGAGTACTTACTGGAAAACTCAATATCATCCCAATATTTGGTTATTTGGAGTACTAATAATTTAAACCAATAATGAAAGAAACAGAAAATCCTTTTGTAGATAAAATAGCTATTCTCCCACATATTTTATCTTGGAGAATTCAAATAAAAGCAGTAAGGGGAGATTTCAGAAATAATTGTCTACCTGATTTGATTCATAATTAAACTCTTACTCATAAGATCATTACGATTGTACTTCTGACCACATTCTCCTGTCTGCTTCCCACAGATTTTTCTGAGTTAGAATGGAGAAAAACGGTTTGCTGTTCTTGGTCTGTCCTTATGTAGAATCCACATTGCGAATTTTTAAAAATTGAAAAACTGTACTGCAGACTCCAGAGCTCCCTTGCCAATTACACTGGGAGAAGAATGCTTTCCTATCTTGATCTGCCCTTACCCTGTGAGATTTATTGCCTGTGGAGGCCTCTGGTTCACCCCAGTTCATATAAACAGGAAACACAAATCCAAGTGAAGAAGAAAAGGAGAGAGAATGCTAAACCAGTTAAGCACTAAAGGTACAGCACACAAGGAAAATTAGCATGTTGCTGAATTTCCTTCCCCCAAGATTATGTGATTCTGGACTTCCAAAGATTGAAATTGTATATAGCTGATGGAAATCAGTTTCCTCAGAGCTCCGGATCGGAAGTTCAAAAGTCCAAAGTTAATTGAGATAGAAGTGAACCTGTTGTAGACACTAGAAATAAGATTTCAATCTGCTTGGGTCGCATCCTTTCATGATAGGTAGGCCTTGTAAATTCTAAAGTGCTGTGGAAACAGAATTATCATCTGGACAAGTCAAAATGCATTTAGGAAGTAGTAAACTGATTAGAATTTAATAATCCAGTAAACAGTGATAGTCCTGGAGAATGTATAGTAACAGTATGGAAAGTTGACTCTAAGCTTCCATAAACAATAGTTTCCAAAATAATGAAAACTAGTGATTAAGTATGATATATCTCCATCTTTAAAAATAAAATACTGTATTTTACCTTTCTATAGGTAATGCATAGTTGAAAACTTAGAGTTATACACTTCAGGGTCTTCCCAAACTTGTATCTGCTCATCTGCTGCTACCAAATAGATATGATCACACTGGTTTCCTAGTAGTTCAATGGTGACAACAGTGACTCTGATGTAGCCCTTTCACTATTTGAGACTTTCTGTGCATGTTTATGCATAGAAGCACTGACAATCTCTTTCCTTAATATTATACTTTTCTTGGATGAAATATAAACTGGTCTCCAGAATCTGTTTACTGGGTAGAAAATACTATTTTTGAAAATTCCAACAAGCAGGAGGAGGTGGAGGTGGTGTAGCATACCAGCAAATAAGGAAAAAATAATAGCTATTTGAGGTCCCCACTACGTGTGGACAAATAAATAAGCAGATTTTAAGATATGTGATATATGTTTAAGGAACAATGGGGACCTGATATGTTCTGAAAATTTTCGGAAAGGTGACCTGAAAAAAGTGATGTGAGTAAGAGGACAAATAGGACTAGAAGAGGTTGAGAAGAAGGACCATCTCATACCAAGTCAAACAGCTAGAGCATGTGGCACATTGAGGACAAAAGCAAGTATGTAATTGTACTATGGGTGGGTGACGATGCTACAAAGTAGATACTGGTCCCATCAGCAGGGGACTGATGGGCCCCATTACAAAATCTTGAACTTGCTCCTGAAAGATATAGGAGACATAGAAGGATTTTTAAACAAGGAAGTAATGTATTCAGATTTCTTTTTTAAAGAAATTGGTTTTCCAGTTGAATTGAAGCAGTGGTAAGGACAGCTAGGAGCCTGTTGCAGGGATGCAGGTAAGAAACGATGTGGGCCTGAAACACTACAATGACCGTAGAGGTGGAAGGAAAAGCATGGAATTGGGAGCCACTGAGGAGGCAAATCAGGCAGGACTTGGGGATGGACTCGATGCCAGGGAGAGAGGGAAGGAGGACTTGGGTGCTTCCAGGTTTCATGAGCAGATGGACGGTAGCAGCACTCCCAAACCCTGAACATGAGAAGGATTTGAGGCTGATGATTTTGTTTGTAGCCATCTTCAACTGTGAGGGACCCATGGATCATCCAAAAGTTTGTGATTTGCATCAACCAGGGACTCCAGAGAGAGGTGTTGTTCTGATTTGGCCATGCAGTCCCGTGAATCACAGTGTCACTGATGGAAGCTGTCAAAGCACCAAAGGAAAGACACAACATGAAGAAGTGGAGAAAAGAGAATTTAACCCTCAAAACACACCCATTGGAAGTGGGGCTACATGGGGTGGTGCTGGAAAAGCATCTGAGAAGGAACAACAAGATACAGAGGAAATGTACTGCACAAACCGAGGTAGGAGAGTGCCCAGACGGTGGATTAATCATCAGGAAAGACAGAGCAACACAATGGATAATTTCCCACTGGGCTTGACAATTTTGGCAAGAGCAATTTTAATAACTCAAAAGAAAAGAGTTTTAGACAAATTTGTGAACCAAAAGTACAGATCATTAAAAATGAAGCAACTGAAGATCTGGAAAACAGGATGGATCATTTTTAAATGGGATCCACAGAATGAGTGTACTTTTGTGTACTCAGAGTTCAGAACAGTTGAAGAGATTATCATAGGACAAACAAATACTTTGGATTGGAAATAAAGGGGAAAAATGCAGAATGTTGAGAGATCTCCTCATAAAGACTTCTGTTTACAACATGAAAAAAAAGGAGGCCAAGTTATCAATTGCCTTTAACTGGGGAAGAAAATGAGATAAGGAAAGTGAGACTACTATGAAGGTTCCATCCATTCAACAAACGTTTGCTCAATATTTACAACATGCCAGCCTGGACCAGAAACTGAATTGAAGTGGCTCACAGATGCATGGCAGGAGAAAGTTCTAAAACAACCAAAAAGAACTTGAGCAAAAGGTGATTGTTTACAGACCAATGGATCATCCTAATGGAGTTAAGACTGTGCGTTGCTAATAGCATCAATACATACTTTTGAATGGAGAAAATTTTGCTTTAGCAGTGTCCAGGATCTAAGTGTAGGAGTAAAGTGCAAATGAACAAATGCAGGCAGAGTTGGATATTATGAGGAGACTGACGCAGAAAAACAAGGGGCACATGGAGCAGAGAGTGTTAGTGGGAGAGTTAGAAGGTGAAGCATTTTAGAAATAAGAAGATATTTAAATAGAGAAGGAAATAGCTTCCAAAAGGCTGACAGACACAACAAGGGATGCAAAGCAGTGAAAGTCCTGGTGAACTTGAAGGAAAGATCTACAGAACAAAGATTGACATACGGATCAGATCGGAGGTGTTTCATTTTATTTTCCCAAACTGTGAGATAACAAAGGTTTCAGAAGATAAACTGTTTTGGAATGTGGTCATAGGAGTAAGCTGCTGAAATGGAGGCAAAAGCCATTAGAAGATTAAGAATCTCAGAGGCAAAGGCACAGAAAGGTAGTCCACATGGACGAGGAAGTGGTGAGAAAGACCACGACTACGTGCAGGAGCTGAGTCAAGAAATGGATGATCACTTAACAGGACCATCAACCTCAAAGGATAAGCACTTTTACATAGGAATGGCAATGTTCTGACCTAGAAGCAGAACTCGGTATTTAGAGGGACACAATCTTGGCCCAATGGTGTGTGGAATATGGAAGAGAGGACGACATCCCAGGATACAATAGAGGTGGCACTTTCAGAGATCAGGCAGATTTCTATTATTGAAATAAAGTGGAAATATTCATGAAAGAGGGTATTGAGGATATTGATGATGGGAAGGTTGATGGGAAGGATGGGGATCGAAGGTGCTTGAAAAAGGGACGGGGAGGAGAAAATACCAGGCAAGAAGGGGAAAGAACAGAGTGGATCCAAGGGAAGCTGTTGTTTTGGGAAGGGGCAAGGGATGGCAGATACGGAGTCTAACTCAGATGCAAATGGAACTCTGTTTTGAAGACTGTTTCAGTGAATGCTGAGGCTTACCCAAGGAAGCTGTCTATCACAGTCTGCCCAGTTGATGCCCTAGTGGAAAAATAATGCAAAGAAATATCAAATTGTCCTGAGTGGGAGTTTAGGGACTAATAGAGAGTAATTGCAATTGTGGGGCTGCCTAGGAAAGGGAAAGGACTATAAGAAGGAGATGGATTTTCCTAAACATGGTTAAGTTTCCATTGCACTTAGTACTGACATTGAACAACATGAATGTTTCCCGTAGCCCTGACATTTTTTTTCATCCCTGTGGACACTATGAATCATATAACTGCTCGTGTTTATTTTCCTTGGCTGCCAGGAAGCTCAGAAACAAAAATTTTGGCCTGTTGGTACCAAACTTAAAACATACATTTGGAGCAATAGATACATCTTAGGCTTCATCCTACTTTTCTAAACTATTCCCCCTTCACTAATTTTTCTTCTTTTTTTCTTATTATGCCTTCTTTTTAAGATATTTTCATTCTGTTTAAAATGAGACTGAGTATAAATAATAAACATTTGAGTCCATGATTAATTCAAACTTTGCACAAAGAACATGATTACATACTCAGATACTAGACAGCTGAGAAAGAACATTCATTATCATAAAACTTTTAAGAACATTAATTATTCTGCAAGCCATATTTGTTGCCAGATTTCCATCTCCTACATATTCTAATATTGATCTTAAGTTTGCATAGGCATTGTTTAGGCTCCAGTTTTCCATGTGCCTTATAATTGGTGTATTAGCGTAGGGCACCAAACCAGGTACTTCTGAGAGTCATAAAAGGCATTAATAATAATTATGCCAGGTTAATAAATACTAAGACACATTATCACCCTACACATTGATTAATTTTAAAATATGGCCTTAAGTTCCGAATTACCCTAATCCTTTAAAGAAAGTCCTCCATTCTGTTATATTTCTATTTTTTTATATTTGCTACTTTCTGCAGGTAAACAGCTTTATATAGAAGATGATTGCAACGTTATTTGGAATGTCCATAGGGCTCCGTTGACTTTGGACAATGGAATATAAAGCTGCTGGTAGTGATGGCTAGGAACTCTCTTGCCAGTCAATCAAATAACTGCTTAGCTCATTATGTTCCTGGTGAAACCACCCAGAAGGATGGAAATGGAGGAGTGATGGAATTTGGACAGCTGTTTTGTTACCTTCCCTGCACCACTGAAATTTGTTTCACTTGATTACATCTGTTCAATATGAAAATGAGTCCCACGCACTTGAAATGCATAGTGTAAAATACCACATGCACCCTATCTACTAAATATGGATTGAAATCATTTGGGTTGGATTATGGCTCCAAGTGAGCTGTCAGAAAAAGTATATTCATGGACAATCGGGTAGTCAGGTTAAAAACAGTTCTTAAAAGGAGCCTTGTCCTTCTTTTAAACACTAGTCTATGGCAAACCCACATTTCAGATGGGCCCACAGTCCTCATGCATGTCTACCCACTGAAATGTCAGAGGAAAAAATACAGGAAGCAATTCTAATCAAATGAGAGTGAACAACAAAGAAAAATTTTGATAGAAATATGAACTGACAAGTTTCCCATCCTGAAGTGGAATCCTCAAGACCACCCACATGGGTAAGATTTCCCCATTCTGATAGAAGGCCCCCTCTTGAATCTGAGTATTTATTTTAAGTAACTTAAAGTAGCATGTGGGGACTGGGTTATTTAAGCCTCATACTCTGTTTTCCCAGGTCACCATTAAGCAATTCAACATTTGGAGGTTCTGGATACTTTGTGAGTGCTTTGCCTGTTTTGGACCAGAACTCTGACATCCCATCTCCTCCAGGCAGTGGTTATCAGTGAAGAAGACCTCTTGCTCCAACTGCAAGGCTGTAAAACTGAGGAGTATTTGGTCCCAGAGAGATTTCAAGATCGAATCAAGTGTTAATCCTGCATGGGTGAAATAAATCCTCAGCTAACACGGGGAGCTGATGCAGGGCAAGAGGCACCAACGAGGTACCACAGCGAAGCAAAGCCAATGGGAGCCAGCCTGGAAGAGTTCCTGGGAGGCTGGCACACCCGAACAGGTGCCTCTCCTCCGCCCCCAGCCCTTCTCGGAGTTGGACATCAGTTCATTTTCACATCTACTCAGAACCTGAGAACCATTTGGATGAGATATTATACCATATGTGATTCAGATTGCATTAGTTTAGATTGCTTCTCTTCACAAACCTTGAGATTAAAGTTGACAATTATTTAGATTACAATTGAAATTAATTAGCAAATAGTCTGTCTCTGTACACATTTGAAAATATAACACTTTCTAGGTCAGTCTTTATATGGTATAAATTAAACATCCACTGGAGTTTATTAATGCTGATAATAAAGATAAAAAACAGACATACTTCTTTAAAAAGCTCTAGTTCCTCCATGTGAACAATTTGTTAAGCAGTTAGTGTGCGTTTGTGTGCTAACATTTACAGCCATCCTACAAGGAATACACTTCCACAGAGTCCATTACACAGGTGAGAAAGCTAAACTCAGACAAGTGAAAAGTAACTAAGCTAATTCACGTAAAGACACAAAATTAACAAGTGAAATCTACCATTCAAATCAGACTATTCATACTCCAAGATGTTAAACCTCCTAAATTTATTAATGACATTTCCAAAAGGAGTCAGTCTAAACATTATATTTTTATAGTTTGCAGAGGATAGATCAGTAATACAGAGACACCAATTAAATGTCTCTCTAACTTCTTTATACCTTTCCAAAGATGCTTTCGTCAATATGTGGTTAATTTTAAGAACTCAAAGGCTTTGTCATTACCTTTATCAGCAAAAAATTGTCTTCTACAATTTCAACTCATAGGTTGTGGGTTTGTTAATGCCCTCAATGCTAAACTAATTTTTGAAGAAATAAAACAGGTTTCAATTGTTTCCACTTTTAAAAGAATGTTTCATTTAAAGAAGGCAAAAAGGGGCTGGAGCGGTGGCTCGGCAGTTATGGTGCTTGCCTGGAATGCATGAGAACGTGAGTTCAAACCCCAGCACCACTTACACAACGAAGTCTTGGAGCAACGAAAGCTGCATAAAAAACTAAATAAAAATTGTTTCTCTCTCTCTCTCTCTCTCTCTCTCTCACTATCCCTCTCTCTTTAAAAAAAAAAGAAGGCAAAGAAATACATTTTTTTTTCTATTTATGGCAAATAAGGTAACAAGGCACCAGTTGTTCTCCTACGGCTTTGCAAATAAATCATTTGCTGTCAATATGTGAGTCATCCAAATTTTTGCAAGTAAATAATCTTGTCTTGTCAGTAAATAACATCAGATTACCAAGGGTAAAATAAAACAACATTTGGCAATTAAGCAGGAGAACTTTACTAATGTGTTTCTTTTTGCTATAATTATCCAAATGATAACTATTGCTGTGATCTGAATTTATCAAATCATCTGCTGATTTGACCTCAATAACTGTCTGGCTTTTTTCTATTTCCTATTTACATTCCATCATTCTTCTCCAGTGCCCCCAGATTTTATCTTAACAGTCCTGTAAAATTCGATGTGAAAGTCTAACATAATTTTCAAATTCTTCTAGAACGTCCACCCTTTTGGAATCATTAAATTGCAGCTTTTCCACTAAGTGCAAAGAAGAGCTCTCTACCAAAATTTTGGCTTTCCTTAAGCCTCCAGGGCTGCATGCAGAATGCGGAAATGCCACGGCTGCTTCACCTTCTTCACACAGCCCCATCACTGCTAAGAACCGCAAGCCTTTCGTGACTTCATCCTCATCTGGAAGGGAAATTTGACTGGGGTTTCATTGGGATCAAAACTATAATTTAATCATCCAAGGCTCTATAATAAAAGAGAAGAACAATAAATTCCACAATGTTAAAAGAGAGATGTGTTTGAAGCAGATTTGTAAGGATCATTAGTCCCTAAAAGAGTCAGGTCGATGGGCTCTAAGAAGAAGGGAAAGAAGGAAAAGAAGTTCATTTCCCACAGGGAGTGGCACCCAGGGTGGGAGACGCTGACCTTCTTCATAGGGGAGCTCTCCTCCAAGTTAAGCATATGTTGAAGGCAGGGTCTGTACCCACACAGAAGTGAGCTCAAATTCTAGCCTCATTTGCTGTACAGCTTAAGCAAGTTTCCTTCTGTCTTGGATCTCAGCTCCAAACCGGTAAAAAAAGGATGACAGTAATCACATGAACACACTGAGTTATCCTGAGAATAAAACGAGGCGATATGCCTAGGTGCCTAACACAGTGCCTCACATGAAGCAAGCGTTTATAAAAAGCAAAATTACTTTGTTATTTATTTTCATATGCAGCCCTAGTGCTAAGAAATGTTTATAAAGCCTACTAAACTTGAGGCATTTATTGAGAGAACTAATGGGAAGGCTGTACTGAAGTTCTCAGACACATATTTACATTTTATGTAAACATGCAATTTTATTACTCTCTGCCTGCCACATCTCCTCTGGTTCTGTCAGTTTACTCTCATTAAGTTTATTCATTGTAGTAAACTTTCATAACCATCCTCCTCTGTCTGGATAAATTATACTGATCTGAAAAATATATTTGCTAAGGAATCTGCTTAAATAAGAAATTTCAAGTCCTACCATTTAACCTAAACGTGATCAGTAGAATTGCCCTTTCCAATTGTTAAAATGTGAGCAGAGAATAGATTAATAAATTTGAATTAAAATGCATCGCAGTGTTATTGGCATGGATTTTACCAATGTCCTACAGAAGATGTGATAGGAAGCAACATGTGGCAGTATTAAAATGTTTAGGGATTTTCTGAGAGCTCAGGCTGCAGAAGTAGTGGGTTGAGAATCACTTAACAGGAACAGCCATGTCTAAAGACGGTTCACTCTCCCTGGCCATATACTGTATTGACTTTCTATTGATGATTTGTATTTGGAGTTCAGTTTCCCAGCTGTTTTTTATTTATGACATGAAAGATTTTGAAGGTTGTATACACTGCAGAGAAGAAAAAAAATGATTCTGGGTGGTCTTAGTAAGGGAGAAGGGGAGACAATTAGAAATGACATAGCAAAAGGGAAAAAAGGCAGGCCTTTATCTGAGAATGAAAAGCAACTTTCAAAATATACCAAGAGCTAACATGATATTATCCAAAGGAAAATGAACAATACCAGTGATGCAAAATAATTTGATGAGGGCAAATGAAGAATTTTAATTCCTCAAGCATCATTAATGCAATTTTTAGTTGAACTCAAGAACATTGAAAGTAAAGATGACATGTTTACCTTATTTTGAGTGTGAAATAGACAGAATAACCAAAAGGGAATGTTTATGCTGCAGACCATGGCTTCCACATCACACTTGGAAACTGCAGAAAAAGACAGCCCACCAGTGGACAGTGGACAACTCAGCCAGATGAAACCAGAAAACCAGGGAGATCTTTTTTTCTGTAACTTATATTTTGGATACAGAAATTATGAACCATCTCTGAACTGGTAGGAGAAGTTTGAAGAGTTGAGAGTCACAGAAGAATTGTGCATCCAGCAAGCAGGTCTCAAAGTGGAAGGAGCAGAGAGGGCTAAAGGAAGACCAGAGGACAGTCAGGAAGGGTCAGGAAGGAGAAGCCAGCACAGCTTGGGGGTGCAAACCACAACGCATGATGGTTAAGGGCTCCTCCAAGGGGGACCAAGTGGGCAGTCTGTCCACGTTGGAAAGAGAGAGTGTATATTCCATCCAAAATGGCTAATCTCTAATAATAAATCATCCCTTCCACTCCTTGTCCACCTCCCCATGCGAAAGCCATTTGGTGCTGAAGGAAAAGATGATACACTTATAGTTGGTGACTTTAATTAATTCACAGTGCTTTTAGTTGTGCGTAATGAAAGCTCAGCAAATGAGGAAGAGGAGGAAGATTGGGAAATAGGAACAGGGAGAATGTGAGGAAGAACACAGAAGAGGGGGAGAATGGTTGGACTATGTAGGAACAGTGGGAACAAGGGATGAACAGATTTCAGGGACATGAGGGGGAGGCACAGGATGGCCTGCTGGGCTTGAGGATCTTGGGACATTTCCAGACACAAAACATATGGATGAGGAAATAAACAATACCAATTCCTATGACTAAAATGAAAAGAGTTCCCCATTTCCTGTGGAAAATTGGAGCCTATTCAAAACATTGGTGCTGATAATGTTTGGTTTTCTTTGCAAAATGCTCTGCTACAAACTGCTAATACTAAATAATCTTGAAGTTTTAATTTGCCGTCTCAGTTGAACTCCACAAGTGCTTCTCCAGTTTTGATTTCAGGATTCTAAATTCTGACAGTTGGGATCTTGGAGGTGAACTAGGCCAGCCTTATCTGATCCGTAGAAACCTTCTCCCTAGAGGATTCAACACTTCCCGTGGGAATCAGTTAAGCAATGTGGTCTATGGCTCGTGTATTTCCAGTGGGATGATATTTTGTATTAAATAGCCAAGGTCTGGAATTGAGAAATATGCCTTTCACATACCAGCTTTCTGGACACTTTAATGAGCAATCTCATGAAATCCTGAAACTCCCTCAACACCAAAAATGATCCTTAACATTTAGACAGCAATTGAGATTGTAGCAAAGATGTTTACATCAGTGTTCTTACGTGATTCGCACCATAAACAGAGGAAGTATTCTATTTCCTACTTTGCAAGTTAAAATATTAGCCACAATCAGAGAGTGTATGGAACTTAAAGTCACTCAACTGATAAAGCCTTTCAATTCCAGCCCACCTCTGCAAATGCACAAAAACATTTACTAAAGGAAATTTTACCTCAAATCATTAAATTATATGGTACTAAAGAAATTTCCAAGATAAGGTAATTAAGAGTGTGCTAGGGGTTGGAGCATCGGCTTAGCAGTTATAGCACTTGCCTCGTATGTGCAAGGATGCGGGTTCAAACCCCAGCACCACGTATACAACAAAGTGTCACAGAAACAAAGGCCACATGAAAAACTAAATAAAATTGATTCTCTTTCTCTCTCACTTGTCCCTCACTCTCTTTAAAAAACAAATCGCTTGCTAATACAAGCATGCTTTGATAATTAATCTGATTGAAAATGTTTCACCTTCCTCCATTTGTGTATATAAGAACCCAAGTATAACTTGAAAATCTGTATACCTCATGAATCTCTTTTATCTTACTCATTATCACACCACATATATGCTATTCTACATCATTAAGAAAGTTTCAACAAAAAGTTTCTTCAGAATTCAAGGTAATTTCTATATGAGAAGAGAATGTGTTCTATAAACATGTTCTATGCCTGTCCCATAAGTCAAAGCCATGGATCCCTTAATTGGAAAACACCCTTCTTGTTGGGAGTGATAGTTTGGTGTAATGGTTAAGCACACAGACCTTACATGTCTGATGCTGAGCAAGTTAATCTCTGTGCCTAAATCTTCACATCTGTAAAATAGTGATTAAAAGGGGCTGGAGCAGCAGCTCAATGGTTATGGCACTTGCCTGGCATGCGCAAGATCACGGGTTCAAACCCCAGCAACCACCTACACAACAAAGTGTCAGAGCAGCAAAAACTCAATTAAAAAAAATTGATTCTGTCTCTCTCTCTTTCTCACTGTCCTTCTCTCTTTAAAAAAAGTAGTGATTAAAATATCATTAACCTGTTGGGATATGAGAATTCAAGGGCTTAAGATCCTTAAGATGTTTAAAACCACACTGATATATAGTGAGCTCTATGTATATGCACTAATTTTGTCTGCTAATCATTGCATATTAGGTATATGGTGTTCAGTCAATTGTCAGAGTATCCCTGAGAGACAGATAGTGTTATACCTCCTAAAAGAAGAGAAAAAGTCACAAAGAAGTCCATTAATTATCCCCATATCACACAGCTAACAATGGCATGGTCTCGCTTCAGCCTCCTCTCCCTGGGTGTAATATTCTTCATATTTCCACCTAAAGACAAGATGGCTACTGGGTGTCATCCTTATAAATATGCACTCATGTCTCAGGCTTCGATTCTGCAAGCCTATCATTCTTCATTTAAAAGCTACCTTTTAAAAATTTAAATTAATTTAAATAAATTGACATCTGACCAAAGTATAAGATTTGCAAAGTTACAAAGTATACTGCAATGCATGGGATTTTAGAAACTACAAAATCTTTACATACAGAATATCCATTTCATTTTCATGGCAAGCATCTGCTGCCTCTATTTTATAGTTGGAAACTCGGTTTCAGAGATGTTGGAACATTCTGAAACGTCTAGGCCACGTGGTTCAGACCACGCTGATTCTGAATGTGCGTCTTTCCTCTGCATATGTCTATCTTGTAAATTTACACTGAACTTACAGGTTGTTTCTACTTTCCCTGAGAAAGTTAACGTCACGCTGCTATTGGAAGTGTCCCTGCTGAGCCCAGTCCCCAATATACATCCTTTTGTCCCTGCTGACATGTATATTCTCATTCTGAACAGGACTCAATCCACCAGAACCACTTCACTGTGCCACAAAAGCTCCCTGAAGCAAGGCTGGTTCTTCAAGTGGCTTCTCTAGAGAGCACTAATGGAATAGTTAGCGGAAAACAGTGAAGTATGACTAAATAAGCACTTCTGAAGAATATTTTTAATTAAACTTCCTTTTATGGAGCCAAAAGTTGCCATTTCCTCACCTATAGCTACTAGGGTATCAAATATAACAAAGTAAACACAAAAATTGTCTTTACTAATTTTACTTTTACTAATAAAACACACTTTGAGCATTTTTAAATATGGTCATGTTCCACCCTATGTTAAAACAAAAATTGCGCTGAAGAGGTGGCTCAGTAGTAGAGTGCTTGCTCTGCATATGTGAGGACCTGGGCTTGAATCCCAGCACCACATACGCAACTGTCGGGGTGGGGAGTATGAAAAATAAAATAAAATTGATATTCTCTTTCTCTCTCTCTCTCTTTCTCTCTCTCTCTCTGTTAAAAAAAAATAGAGGGTAGTATTTTTCAAGTTTCTTGTATTAAAAATTTCCAGGAACACCCATGAGCAATTATTGTCTTTTAATATTTATCCAGTGAAAGGCTTGAGAATTCTAGCCATGTTTCCCCCAACTGCTTAGCATATTGTAGGAAAAAGATCAGAAGGAACTTCTCTGAAATGTTACTTTACGAAATTTCAAAAGTACCTTCTTCAAACTGTTATTCAGCAGCAAGAAATCACCAGTGTCAGTTCACTTGGGACCTATAAATCTAGAAAGCAGGAGAAAAAGCTTTGAATCCACTGATTTGAAATGGGTGATGCAACTGAACAGTTTCACAGGAATGTTTCAGAGCTGCAGTTCTAAGTAGAAAGTAAAAATAAATAGGATGTCATGGTATGTATCACTTCTCTGAGAACTTTAGGGAAGTCAGATTTCATATCCTCTGGGGAATGGGTGTCCGTTTAGGAGCTCATCCTAGCATCTTCAAAGAACAAAGCCATTCCAGGACTAACTTCAAAGGGAATCACAAAAGCAGGGCTTACAAAGCATTATTCCACAAATACTTCAAGTCAGTAGGTATCCTAAATCAATTATGCCAATATCATTAGCCAGGCAATGAAAGTAAAAATAATCCAATTTTTCAAGTCCTTTATTCCACCTTTCACAAACTGGAGAAAATTATGTTATTATCTGTGGTGCGGACTATTGAGATTGGAACCCTTGGTTTTCAGTGAGATTTAAATCAAGTGTATTTAATGTGGGCCAAAATGGGAGCTCTGAGGGAGGGAGGGTTCCCTCGAACTAATTCAGTTCAAGTTACTTGCTTTAGTGTTTAATTAATGACCTTGTGACATGTTTTGAAAATAGCAATGTTTCTAACTCCCTTAGCAATGTCAAATCCAGGACTTCCTCCTGACTGCAGCCAAGGTTGAATTTAAACTGTAGTTCCATGGATAATAAGGAAGCAAAATTTCTGTTACGGGGGCTAAAAAACTTATTTCCACCCCAGTGAGTAACTGTGTCATGAAACAAAGAAACAAAGTGTAAGAAAAGTGGAATGGGAATAGAGCAGAGCCTAAGCAACTGGGCAAGCTTGTCCCAAGCACAATGCACAGCACATTATGTGAAACCACTCTTTCAACTCCAATTCCCCTTACATCCCCCATAATAAGAGCTCAGGAATAACCAGACTTAAAAGAAGAGGCCCTGCAGAGGTACCTCAGCAGTGGCCTGAAAATAAAGAAAAGAGAAAGGATAATGCTACTGGTGAAAAAAATAATTACCCAAAGCATTTGCTTTTGTATTTCATGAAAGGATTTTAATGTCATTTTCTCAAAAGCATGCCTAATCCATTTCTAACCTGAAAGAATATACTTTACATCAGAGGAAGGCAAAGTACTTGTTAAATTACAAATGCCCCCTCTGGAAGCATCAGCTTCCTCTAGCTGATTGCCTGTTCTCCTCCTCCTTCCATCTGTCCGCCATATTGGTTTGAGTTAATGGCAGAATAAAATGAATTACTAAATGGTAACTAAAAGTTCTTGTTGTTTAGGACCTTTAGAAATATAAAAACATTATTACCCACACAACTATATCTCAAGTCAAAGGAAAGCCTTCAAATTTGTAATGAATTTAGATGAAATAAGTATCTAACTCCAAAGCTCTTGAAAATATTTACATATGTAAAATCTCAAAGTTTCTATCTAATTCCTCATCCTCTTTTCCTCAACAATTGCTCCAGATTAAAGTGTAATAACATTTGGCTTTCCTTTTTCTTCTTTTCTTTTTTATAAACAGTTTGTCAGCATTATACTGTATTTTATTGCAAATGAAGAGATTTATATCATGACTATGGATTTGCCTGGAAATTTAACTACTCTTTATGACATTGCACTGGTGGAGAAATATATTGGTGTTACAGATAATTCAGTTTCCAAACAATTTCTACATAGCACTCGTTTGAAAACATGCAAAAGACTGACAAAGACTCTGACAGAGTGTTCACTCATTAGGAAGTAACAAAAATATGGAGCTCCCAAATAAGCTTGCCCTTCCTTTTCTTGCCATCAAAACCTGGCATGGTGCTGAACAACACAGACTTTGGAGGCAGATGGCCCAAGACCATATCTTAGCTCTGCCACGTAGCAACTGCGAAATTTGAATGTCACCTTTTAGTGACTACACTTTTTCTTCTATAAAATAGGGATGAATAGAACACGTGAGTCATAGAGATGCTATGGCAATTCAATGAACTGATTCACTCATACTACACAGAACCAATACTGGCACATAGTAAACCTTCAATAAATATTTGGAATGATGTTTAGGATCATGATCATGATTTTGATATAAGATTCCAGATCCATTTCTTCTTTTGTGTACCTCTCACCAAAAGTTACATGGATTTGTATACATCAGAGATTTAAAAAAAAATTGATATCACCAAGAGGTGCAATGTGTAGGAAGACCTGCAGAGCAGCTGCTGCCTTTGACCAGGTTAATAGGGGCTTGAATTAACCCAGCTGCTGTGACACTCTAAAGATCAAAATAGGAATCTTAACCCCTTCCCATTTCTTGTGCAACCACTTCTGATAAAGCACACAGGCCAATCAGTAATAGGAAAGCCAGCACTGTCCCAGAACCCTGCCTGCTTCCTAGAACCTCCAGCACTCAGTTATCAAAAGAAGTTGGATTGAGTGCTTTACTTTTGAAAAATGTTAATAAATTTTCATATAATTATTTAAAATCTGATCAGAAAGCTTTCAAATGTTAAATCATGAGTCATAATAGTATAAATAAAATATTTCTTAAAAAAAAAGAAGTTGGAGTATATAATTCCTAAAGCCCCTTGCAGTTCTTAAGGAATGCTATTTTTGTCAGGGTAAACATCAATATTTGCAAAGTAATTTCCCGAACATCCAAAAATGCGAGAGGCCGGGCTGGGACAGGCATAGAAGTCTTCTTTGTAATGTTCATTTCTTCACAAAGGAAACAATCCCAGCAAATAGGGTGAGATATTAACAACACACAAAAAGAAGGTGAGAATGTAGGGTTCATTGTATTTTCTGAATTGTCTTCATATTTCAAATATCTGATAATTAAATTTAAAAAACTAAGAATGGCAAATGCAATCCAGAATGGGAGGAAGTGAACATATTGAGAAGATGAATAAAAATATACCCATGAGTCTGCTACCTTTCTGTTTTAGTTTCTTGTTATATGCTTTCACCTGGTTAAGGTGGGGCAGTATAAAGTGTGGAAGGTGATTTACATTATTCTCCTTGGAATGGAATCCTAGTCAGATGGAGTAAAAACAGCTGATTCACTGAGTCATACTGATTTCTTCCAAGATGAACCTTTTAGCCAGGCATGCTTATAATCCTAGCAACACAGGAGGCTGAGGCAGGAGGACTGCAAATTTGAGGCCAGCTTCAGAAACTTAGCAAGAACTTATCTCAAAATAAAACTAACAAAAAGTACTGGGGATGTGGTTTGGTGCTAAAGAGAGCCTGCATTCAACCCCCAGTACCTAAAGAAAAAACAATTAATACAAAATCAACCTCTTCACACTCAGATTCAAAAATGTCCAGATAAGGACCCAATGGGCATATGCCTTCTATATTCATTTATTCTCTGGGCAGAGTCAGATACACACCCTCTGCTCATCTCCATATTATAGGGTGCTGGGGAAACATCAGTCCTGTGCTGTTGTGGAACTATTCAGACCCCTAATTAAACATAAGGGTTGGGGGTAAACTTCTCTAGAGCTTGTTTCTTTCCTCCTATGCTCCAGCATTAGCTAATAATGTGCTTCATCACTTAATCTAATGAATATAAATACAGAGTGGTGATTTTCTTTCCTTTTTGCTCCAGAATAATTTGCTTTCTCCATAGTCAATTCTGTAGGTTTTTAAACCTGAGATGAATATCAGAGTTTTTTGATATATACACCTGACCCAGTGGATCACATCTCCTCTGAGGCCCAGGTATCTGTTGCTGAATTGGAAACTGGGTCTAGCTTCCCTACTTCTAAATGGTCACTCTCCTACACCTTGAGGATTTACTGTTCAGCTCCAAGTATGGAGCCTTACAGCTGCCTAAAGCTAGGTTTATTCCTAAATCTCTACCCACAAACCTCAGAAAACGTTTGATTAGGAAATGAATACCCCATGTGGTAGGAAAGCATGTGGACAGGGAACAGAATATGCAGGGAACAGAACACGAGGAACTGAGTCCAGAATGCCTGAGTGGCATCTGACCCTCGTCTAGATTCTGCACAGATGGCCAGATCCTACTATCAGGGGGTGGTCAGCATGCACTCAAGAGTCATACTGGAATTTCAAACCCCAACCTTGTCATTTGCCAGTCAAGTGACTTTGAGCAAGTTACTTATTCTCCCTATGTTTCCTCCCCAATCAAGTGGAGATACCAGTGGCACCTCCTTCCTAAGCTGTTACGAGGAATAAAGAAGATAAAATCATAAACACTTTAGGCCAACACCCGGAATGCAGAGAATGCTCACAAACTGTCACCATTGCCCCACTCTTACACTTCCTGGACTGAGGTCTAATTGCAGGAAACCCCCTTCTTACAATTGTGCAAACCATCTTGTTGTCAAACTCCAGTCATCCTTCTGCTCCAGGGCTTGTATGTTCTGTGCAGCAGCCCAACTAACTAAACCAATGAGACAAACAGAGAAAGCCCCAAAAGGCCAAAAGGACTTCATCACAGGTGCACCAGAATCTTCCTTCCAGCATGTTAGGTTAGGGGAGTCACTTTCTGCTTGGCCTATGCCTGGAGAATGCATCCCCAGCACCAGGACTCCCCCTGTCAAAATCCCCTGAAAATGGCAGTGACTATACAATATTACTGCTTCCATTCATGACTCATCCTTTTGTATATTGGCTAGAAAAGGGTTGCTTTAGAAATATTATATTACTGAACTTTATATCTCTGGATCTTAAAGCTGAAAAAAAATACAAAGCAGCACTAGCGGAATGTTGCCGTGTGCACGGTCAAAAACGTACTCACGGAGTCTCATTAAGCTGCCTGGGTTGGCTTCAAGCTGGCCATGCCCCTACCTCGGTGTCCTGAGTGGCTGGGATTAAAGGAGTGCACCACCATGCCCAACACAAAACTCTAGTCTTATCCTAGGTTCAGAAATGTCACAAAATTCACCTTAATGTGCTGTGTAGCTTATGTAAACTTTTTTCTTCTCATACGTTGCTAAAATTCCTGAGGCTACTATATCTTAGTACACTGAAACTGTATCCTGATAGAGAAGAGAGGGGGAGAAGCAGCACCAGGGGAGTCACAAAGTGCCAGAAGTAGAGGAGGTCCTAAAAAGTGACTTCAGAGAGACTCAGAAGTCACCAGCTGGCCCACCCTACTGGGGACACACGTAGGAACACTGGAGCAGGTGAGGGGCTGTCTCACGGAAGGTTGTCCAGTTACCAGCATAGCTGCGGAAGTGAGGTTTAAATTGTTGACGGGTCAAAACATGTTCTTACACTACATGGTAATGTTTTAAACAAGCAAAAATACAGCAAAATTACATATTATACGATGCTTTAATGACATAGATTTTTTTTATTTCAAATGACAGTAACTAAGAAACAAGGAACATTGCTTAGAAATCAGTGTATACAGCTTTTTTGGAACCCAAGTCATTAATAAAAAGAAAAAGAAGGGACACTGCTTTAGTGAAGTATGCATTATATTTTTCTATTCTGAAAATAAAACATGCATTTTGGCCAAATTGGACAAGAGTATGAACACCATCAAAATAAGCCTTGGACCTACCGTTCCAATAGAATCACTCTGCTTTTGGTATATTGCCTTCCAGTTTTATTTTTCTGCTGTAATGTGTATTATTTGCATCTATATCGTATACATACTGCTGAATTTTTCATTTTCACTCAGCATTATAATGCATGCATTTTTTCCAGCTCTGAGAGGGGGAAAAAAAAACCCCTGGAAAACAAAAGGATCAAAGTCATTTTCATTAAATTGTTTGACTTAAATGAGGTTAATATTTGTTAAAAATTTTAAAGAAAATATAAATCACCTATATTTCTGTCACTGATGTTTGACAGAACACTGGCATTTGTTCAGCATGGTTTCCTATTCCCTGTGTTCTCTCTGCATGAGCACACACTGTGTGAGGTCCAGGAGTGGCTCCGAGTCACAGGAATATTGAGAGAACACAGTGTAGAGAAGAAATTAACAAGAGAGTCAAATCTCATTTCACCTCACTTGTCTCCTGCGTAAGTTTTGCCTAGGCCTGAATTCTCTTCCCACTATTTTATCTATGGTTGATAACTTATCAAAGACAAGTGAACAAGGCAGAGAGGAAATCCAGTGCAAGGCTTCTGTCAAGTGCTAAGAGGACATGAGGTCGTGGACCTCTTGTTAGAAGGAGTTGGATTACTGACTTATCCTCCTTATCTGTTATTGGTCTACTCAGATTTTCTTATTCTCCATGATTCACTCTTGGTAGCTTGTATGTGTCTAGGAATTTACCCATTTCTTCTAGGTTATCTCATTAGCTGGCATAAAATTGCTCCAAGTGGTCTCTTACTACCCTTTGTATTTTGGTGGATTAAGTGGTAAGCCTCCTTTTTCATTTATAATTTTATTAATTTGAGTATTCTACTCAAATTGGCAGCAATTTCTGCCTGAGCTCTTTGAATATCCCTCTTTTCCTACCCTTAATCTCCTGAGGAAGCAGAAGGAGAGCAGAAGAGGATCCTGCTAGAAATATATGTGATTTCTTTCTTTCTTTCTTTCTTTTATTAAAGAGAGAGGGAGAGAATGAGAGCAGAAGAGATAAATGATTTTGTTTATTTTTTCATCTGGCCTTTGTTTTGCCAACATATGTTGCTGGGGTTTGAACCGAGGTCCTCACACATGCCAGGCAAGTGCTCTAACCAGGGAACCACCATTCCAGCGCCGTATAAGTGATTTCTAAGGGAGATTTAGTTGACTTCACTCTATGACTTCAGAAAAGTCTGTCAATCCTACAAGAGGATGGATATTTATTATAGTTATGATAATGTCCTAAATTATATGTTCCTTGTTACTTTAGGATAAGTTCTCATCAAAGCTTAATGCTCCCCTCTCCTAAATACTCACACTGACACAATTGTGGCAGTAGATAAAATCTGGAACTTAGGTGCAGTTGGATACAAAATGGGGAAATTACCTAGGAATTACTGTCAGTTCCCAGACAAACAAGGGCTAAAATGAGAAAAAATGTTATTAAAAATTTATATTTCATGCACAGCCCAGTTTCGTGAAATGAGATGTTACCTGTTATAACACTATCCCAATATAAACATTTACTCTTCTATAAACATATATTTGAGCTGTGTTTGCAAATATTTCCCATGAATTTATTTAGGCTTGATTACATTTGAAAAGTTCTGAAAGCTCCAAATCCAACATTGTAAAAATAACAGTTTCACAGCATACAACAATCATACTGAAATTAAGCACCTAGAGCCTTGAACAAAGAGTGACATCACTGTAGGGAGTCCTTTCATGAACGATTCCATAGGGATCATGGAGCCTAGGATGTCAAGTGTCTGGACACAGGTGGTAAGCCAGAGAAACTTTAATAGCTATAGGATCTTGACATTCTTTCCTCAATAAAGAGAGAAAAAAATCACAGGGCTCTTCCTTTAAGTTTCTGCCTACTTTGCCATGTTGTGTTGGTCATGAAGAGCCCAGGCAGGATTCTAGACCTCTGCTGTGGTGTCTCTGGGTACATACTCTGGATAGGGATTTTGACAGTCTTGAAATGGTCATCTTACCTGTGCTGTTCTGGAGGTTCCTTGCCCTCACCACTTAAGACAAGGGTTCATTCTCTTTCCTGCTCCACGCTGGCCACAACCCTTCCATGCTGTTGGTATACTTCAAAATCCACAGTCACTCAAAATGAAAATAAGAGTCTTTGACAAATAGAGTTTCTAGAAGCCAACAGCTTCAGAAGGCTAAATTACTTATACCTTGCTAAATTGCTGAGGCTGATTTTGAACTTGGATCCTGCTGCCTCAGTCTCCCAATCTGCTGGGATTACAAGCATGTGCCATTACTCCAGCAAAATATGTGATTATTAATAATCATCTATTTTAAGTTTTAAGCAATAAATTCAGACAACTCTGTGATAAAAGGTAGAAGTTTAAGCAAACTCATATCCAACCATAAATATCCCACCCAGTGTTTGAAGCACAAAATCACTTGAAACATAAACTTACCGATAATGAGATTTCAAGAAAATATGTAGTAATGGAATGCTAATGTCCAAGAAGATAACATAAAATGAAAAAACTGCCCTGGGTTGCCTGAAACTGGTAGTGATTATGGCAATTTTAAAGGAAAATTACTCATGTATTAAGACTATCAGTTTCTTCTTCCTGAGTTCTGTATCCATTGACAATTGGTCTTTGTGATTTCATCAAATACAATTCCTAAAACTGCATGAATTACTTAGAATAACGCTATACTTTAGTTACCTCCATGGTTTGCTTCCGTAATTTTCCACAAAATTTCCAGTTGTTTTTCTTTTTCTTATTTATTTGAGTACATTCTTTCATCATTAAAAGAATCCAGGTTTGTAATAATGAAACATGCATATACTGTCTTCTTAAAAATAGTTTCCATGGAACCACATTTTTTGATCCAATAATCCTATAAATATGTCCCAAAGAAACAGTTTGAGATGCATTAAATATTTATGTGCAAAGTCATTTGTTATAATTTATGAAAAATTTCAGAATAACCTGCATAATCAATAATAAAGGCTTTATTGAATAAATTCCAAAGAAGAATAAATGCACAAAAATCTATTTCCCAAATGCTTGTGTATATAAATGCTGAAAAATACATGCAAAATTGATTTTATTTCTGAAAAATAGAAATACACAAGAACTAAAATTATTTGAGACTTTTAAAATGAGAATATTTTGGTGTATTACTTTATTCAAGAGTAAAATATATATAAAACACTTAATGCTATGCAAATTCTACATAAATTGGAAAACAATCAAAGAAAAATTGCAATGAACAAAGCTATATCCATAAGATTAAGTGCCATATACCTCTTAAGATTAATGTTTCTGAATAAATTTTAGGGCCATAGAAAAATGTTCACTGTATATTACCAAGTACAGAAAAATGAAAGATGATATATTTGTCTGCTGTGAATATCCACATGCCCCAAAACAGAAAAAATAGAAGAAAATGCATCAGAATATTAATAGTTGTATATGAATTGTAAAACATCTATCATTTTTTTCTTTCTATGCTTACTCAATTTCCAATTTTTCTAGAGTATTTACAATATAGGTAAAATATTTTAAAGTGAAACTATAAACTGAGTTCTTACATCCGTTACACAGTACATGACCATCAGTTCCCAGGAAAACAACCTTTCTGCTGTGGATATTCATCATGGAGGTTGTGTGTAGTAGATGAAGCACAATGATTCACTGAAATCAACAGTGGTCTGGCACAAGCTGGAACATTCTGCCAGCTTTATTCAAAGCAAAATAAATATAACAAAAAAAATGGAAAGCAAACTAGAGAGTCAAAAAGAGAAAAAAGAGGGTTATGTTTATCACAAAATTTCAAGCAAACACTTATTGTACATCTTCGTGACCTTAAATTACAAGTGCATTCTGAATGTCAGTCACCCTGACTTCCTTACACTCTGTATATTTTAGGTTACTTTAGAGGTGATAACTCCTAAAAAGGATGGTAGTTGTCAAAATAAAAAGGTATGGCAATGTCTTCCCTGAAGATAAGTACACACAGGACACAGCTTCTAACTTGTCAGGGATGATTTCTATGTGATCAGCTAGCTGAAGGGTGTGGGCTGGACTAAATTATGACTCAAGTTACCACTATCAACAGAAAAAGGCAGCAAAATATTCCGCAGTCCAAAGCAATAGATTTTAGGACTTTATAAGCAGTTTTAAGTAGAAAGTGACCTGGCCAGATTGTCACATTTGGTTTTCCAGATTTTCACAGGCTCTTGAATAATTTCAATAAATGTCCAAAAACCATTAAACCAAGATAATTTTGCTCACTTTAATTTTTATGTCAAAAATATATATTCCACAGATGTGCCCCACTGCCATGCAGGCCAAGGCCCCTGATATAGGCTGATCCTGGAAAGACTGCCCCAAAGACTACACACCCAGACCCACCCTGCATCCACAAGGGCCCATGCCCCTCATCCTGGCCAACGTCAGCAGGCACACAGGACACCCCTGAGGACCCAAACATGGAACCTCCCAGCTGCCATGCAGAATTAAGCCTCTGGTCCCAGTGCCAGCAGGTGCTCAGGATATCCCCAAGGACCCCCAGACTGGCCATCCAGCCACAGTGCATACCTGCCAGGTCCAGATATACTGGAACTGTCCCCACCACCAAGCATTCCAGGTCCCAGTGTAATACATAGGTAGGCCCCTTCAAGCCCACACCAGGCCTCTAGGACCCCAGGACCCACAGACACACTCTAACCACTGATCAACAACCTAATGGGCTGCCAGGCAAATACACCAGGTTCCAGATCAGCGCCCTGGAGCCCACTACCGAACAGTGCAGCAAAACGAGGCTCCAGGCAGAAGCAGCTTTCTGGAAGAAGGTGGTCATCAGAGGGGCAGTATTTTATCCAACTCTCAAATTCATTTGGAACATCAAGAAACCCAGAATAGCCAAAATATTACTAAGCATGAAAGAGGAATCAGGTGATATCTCAATACCAGATATAAAATTATACCATAGAACTGTAGTAACAAAAACAGCATGGTATTGATATTAAATTAGGCATGAAGATCAATGGAATAGAATAGAAGACTCTGAGACAAACCCGCAAATCTTTAAACATCTGATATTTGACAAAGAAAGTCAAAATATAACATGAGGAAATGATAGCCTGTTCAATAAATGGTGCTGTATAAACAGGATAGGCACTTGCAGAAAGTTGAAATTAGATCTCACCTTGCACAGAAATCAAATCAAAATGGATCAACGAACTAGGAATTAAACCAATTACCATACAACTGCTAGAAGAAAAATTAGGAACAACACTCAAGCATGTGGAGTAAGCAACAACTTCCTCAACAAGACTCCCAAAATGAAAGAATTAAAGTCAAGAATCAATTAGTGGGATACCATTTATCTAAAAAGTTTTTGCTCAAAGTAGCTGGTTACAAGATCAACTCCAGCAAATCGCTAGCATTTCTTTACACCAGCAACAAATCCGCAGAAGAAGAAATCAGAAAATCTCTCCCATTCACCATCACTTCCAAAAGAATGAAATACTTGGGAATCAACCTTACAAAGGATATTAAAGACCTATTCAAAGAAAATTATCAAACACTAAAAAAAGAAATT